>JASDQU010414857.1:0-10353 GCA_032191745.1 Picea mariana
CTGCTGGCAGGACAAATCTGGCTGAGAAGAAGAAGATGGGTCCTCCAGGACCATGCTCAGGTCGCTCCTGCTCTCGAGACTTCATGTCTAGGACCATGTGGGCCTCGAGACATGATCTCCTAGTTATCCCTAGATATCGGGGATAACATACCTCAACAAGATGGTGAAATTGAACAAAGGCCCTTAGCATTGCAATATTTGGAGGACCGATTATTGGTCAAGGAGGAGCAGATTGTACAAGTATTGATGAGGACAGATGGTGCCCATAAGTTTATTGAAGACCTTATGTGGAAAACCGAAATGGAGGAGAGGCAAAAAGGAATTGAAGATGGAGTCACTAGTGCTCAATTGTGCATAATCAAAAGGGCACTAGAGTAGATGAAATACGATTATTTGTAGTTATTAATGGATAGGGACCTTGCTCTCAAATTCGTTGATGACAAGGAAAGGGAGATTGAGGATATTTGTTACCAGCTTAGTTTGGCACACTCTTCATCGTTTATAGTAGTAGAGACTTCATCATCTTTGGCAGTAGTGACACATGAGAGCATGAGTGGCACTCATCATTTGAGAGAGGATCCACTTGTGACGACTCCACATGAGGAGAATTCAGAGTTCCGGGTGTATGAGGTGAGTTTTTACACAAAGGTTTTTGACTGTGCGCATGTTTGGCATTGCAGGGATCATGAGTCGTTTCTTTTAGCTTAAATCTTAGATATAGAGACGATAGTTGAGAAAATTCCTTGTGGACTAGCCAACAAGTAAGTATATGCACCAGTCGATTTGGGGATTGAGTATAGTATAGATGTGGATACATCACTCTGGGATCTAGGTTCAATTGATGTTAGTAGAGTAATTGATACACTGTCACATATATGATACATGATGATACAATGGTGTGCAGTGGTATACAACATTATACAGTGGTTTATGGTGTGGAGTGGGTTTTTGGGATGTTTCCCTTGGGAAGACCTCTAGATAGGGATTTAAGACATATCATTGAGTTTGGTTCACCTAGGATCGATGAGTGGATGGAAAAGATTCATGGAGAGGAATATTCCTTAGAGATTGATCTATTGGGATATCCCCAAAGTAGGTACAGAGAGAAGGATACCCACAAGATCGCTCTCAGATGTCCCCTTGAGTCCTTGATCATACCATTGGGGTTGAAAAACACACATAACACTTTCCAGTCTTGCAGACAATGGCAGTGCAATATAGTGTTATTTTCTTATGTCAATGATATATTCAACAGGATATGGAGGGTTCACCTGAGTCAGATGAGTGAGGCATAAAATATTATAGCCATGTCAGAGTTCTTTCGTTTGGGCTATGTGGTTGGAGCATAGGAGGGGATCCATACTGTATTGGATTAGTTCTCAGAGATTTCAATTGACAGAGTGGTGGATGGAATTACCCATTATGGAGGTCGCACACATGTATTCCACGATTCTACACTTAGGAGGGTTATGCATGACTCATTTTTGGCAAGGCATTCTGGGTACTCGTATGAGTATGAGGCACAGTAGGTGACATGACTACTTTCTAGGGAGGTATTTAGGATCCATGGATTACTTGAGTACATTGATGGTGTATTTTGGCAGGAGCCGAACATATTAGCAGGCACATAATTAATTCATCTTACTTGGTTTCCACCAGATAATGACATACTAGGGAGTTGGCTCATTTTGACTTCGATGGTTACCATTATGTCATAACAAAAAATAGCAGGTATTGGGAGTAGTGGAATTCCAATTTGGTGGTGAGATCCAAGAATTCATCTTAGTGATAGATTGATTCATATGATGATGATCGAGAGAGACGTGATAGTGATTGATCTGATTTATTTTTGGGATGTCAGTAGAGGGGAGGTTGATAATTACTCTATATGGAAGGACAAACTCGAGGTCGGTTGTGGATTTGCAAGATTAGATTTTTCTGATACACCTTCCCAAGGGAGGGTTCAGGATAGTGGTTTCAGTCCCTTTAGGGATTTCATCTTGGGGTTTTGGGAGAGGAGGACGCAGAATGGGCATGTTGGCCCGATGGTGATGATCAGAGTAGTGCAGCGTCAGCATGGTGGTACCTTTCTGGGATTATTTTGGGACCCTGAGATTACATTGCTTGGAATTTCAGATGTGAGCATCATTTTGAATTTCTAGAGTTTACCTTTGGGAGGCTTAGGGGTGCTTGCTTGGAGGAGTGGTCTTCTAAGGAGTTTACCAAGTTTGTACAGTTTATGATAGCCTGGCTTATCAAGGACAGGAAAATGGATTCTTGTATTAGCACCTTATAGACCAACACTATGAGTATAGGGTGCTCCACATCATACAAGATAGTTTGGGATCCTAGCGACTTTACCACCAATGGTATTCTTTTGTTCACATGGAGAGACTTTCCGGACGATGTATTAGGAGACTATATAGATTATGCTTTGAAAAGTGCGGTAGGTCGGGCATGTTGGAGTATTAGGGATTTTCCCTTTGACACTTGGAGGTTAAGTGTTGTTGATACTTGATCAACTTGTGACCACATAGACTTCTCTATGATGTTTTATTTTAGAGTTTCTTTAGTTGATTTCACAGGGTTACATTGGTCGGATATGATCCTTGATAGTAGGTGTTATCACTATAATAATTTCTTGGAATCCAAGTCTTGAGATTTGGTGGAATGATAAATCAGTATAGAGGAGTGTTAGACTAGCAGGCGGGGTCATATTTGGCGGGCAGGGTTAAAGTTGGTGGAGACACAGGAGTGATGGGACCCGACGGGCCATAGATCTTAAGCAGCCCAGATCGACGGTTATGAGACATATCGGGCGAGGAAATGACGCAAAGTTTAAGCACTAGAGAGTGGGTCGGGGAAAATATCGTAGTTTCAACCCATAGACACATGGCATCTCCAAAAGCATATTGTGGAGGAAAGCGGGTGAGAACGAAACCACTCAACCATGCCTCGATGTCACGTGTTCTAATATCATTAAATGTGTCAAATCTAAAGATTGCATGTGGAGAGGGGAAAGTGACGGCCGGTCAAATCATCTCACGCCACTTTTTTGAAGTACTTTCATCCGTGCAATGCCAGGTGAGCGCCGTCATATAATCAATTCAAAGGCTCATCATTCAGAATAGATTGGCCAAGCATGACAAACTATTTTACATGTAAGCACTTCATTAGTAATTCGTGATTAGAACTTGATGACTACTATCCTTCAAAATATGGATGGTATTACTTTGTTTTGGGAAATCAACACTTCATTCGTAAATGGGGTAATTACAAACTGGATCAACTTCCTAATTTCTATGCGATCAAGGGAGATAAACTTATGTTTTCTACAAAAATGAGAAACATGGACAAAGAGGACCGGGCAGCCTTTAGTGAACCAAGATTTTCAACGAATATGACAAATTCATCATTGAAGAAGAGAGAGAAACTAGTTGATCGAATCTTAGCAATGAAATTTTATACAAAGCCTTCGGGAGAGCCAGGAGCGGATAAAGAGGTCAGATTAAATAATGTCATGAAGGATTTAATCATCAACGAACATGCAGTCGAGCACCATATGCGAGCTGTTAGGAGGAAATAGAGAAAGCGTCAGAAGACAGAGGTAAAAGATGAGGTGGTTGAAAGCGTTGGAGAAAATCAGCATCCTTGAAGGAAGAAATTGCTAATTTGAAATAGTTTTCAAGCTAAATTTAGTGTGTGTCAGAGAATTTTGTAATAATATCGACAAGTGGCCTTCAAGGCAAAATCTCAAATATGTCATTTTTGTTTTATAACATCCCTAGAGGAGTTCGGTTGTTGTACGCTACCCTTTTGTAACCGACAGCTATTTTTGGAACTTTGGGGAAGACAATTCGTTTTGAATACTAGATGTAATTTACCTATATATACTATTACAAATATTAACAAAGGGTGGGACAGACAGAAGAGGGGCCTTCCCTCGTAGCAGGAAGACTTTGTAAATCCATGGAGTTAAAGTGAATATACAATGCAGAAGCATTTTGAATTGTTTATGAAAATATTCTAATGGATGTGATATGAGTTATGTTTTCTCTCATAGTGTGTATTTCCTGTTTCTTTGAAATCCCATTTACATTTTCCTCTTTTTAAATTGGAGAGTTAAGAGTCTGGAATTTGTCTCATGACGCTCTCGACTTAGCAATTTAAATTAAGTAATCTTCTTCTTAAATGATTCAGAATTCATTTCAATATGCTCTGATACAGTTATTTGTTTTCCTTTTCCTCTTTCACCATGTAGATTTCAATTTTAAAAACTCAGACTCATTGCCTCATTTATCCTTTCTCCTCTAGATAGTTCTAATGACATGCCACTGTTTTATTCATTTTTGACTCCATAGCCCCAAATGTCACCCCCTTTCTTTTGCCAGCAACTGTATAAAACCCCCAAACAAACTAAATCTAGCCATTGATTGCCAAAGAAATATCAAGTGACATGAGAGAGCCCTCTCTGAGTTGAGCAGGCTAGTGCTCATTCTAAAAGTAGGTTGAAAAAATCACCTCTACCGTTTGTCTATTAGTCGGACAAAATTTACAGAGTGCTAACATTTTGGCGTTGTTGTCAGGGACGAAATTGAAAACTTTTCCCTGGGAAAGAATGACATGGTTGAGTTCTAAGGTTTGAGAGAAGAAAAAACTTAGGCACATATTGGCCGTATTCATGTGCTAGCGACTCCACACATCAAAAAATAAGTTTGAAGGCGACTCCACTGGTAGAGGAATCCAGAAATTTATTTTTTAATGGTGAATCCACTCTCAATGCAGAATCCAGCTTCCAAAACATTATTGGTGACTCCACTCAAGCTTCAAATGTGATTCAAAAACTCCATTGGAAGATGAGATCCCTTGATAGAGGTATGAAAAGGCATTATGGAAGGAAACAAGTACTTAAAATTGGATTTTTTCCAAGGCATTTTATTGTTTGTTATAAGTTTCCTCTGGTCCTTTCTTGAACATACTAGACAAATTTTTCGTCACCTACTACATGCAAATAATGATCATGATAATCCTGAAATGACATATCCTCTTCGTAAGATTATACAAATCTCTCCTCGGTTTATTACTGTCTCCGATCAAAATTTCCCACCTGAGCCATATGATAACCATGACCAAGTTCATGAGCCTCATGAACCCAAGGTTGATATTTCACCTACTGTACTTGATCCAACACCTTCCAAGATGCAGCATAGATACAGACCCTTAAAATTACCTCACATCCTTCATGAATTTCCTCCAAAGTACTATGAGTACCTACCTATGTTTGATGGGGAACCCGATGCTATCTCAGCTGAAAAACACATCCAAGGGTTTGACAATTTTATAGATTTGTTTGAGATTGAACATGATGATGTTTGTATGAGGGTCTTGTCTCAATCCTTGAAAGGGGACACCAAAGACTGGTTTACATATTTGCAACCAGAGACAATTAGCTCATAGGAGGAATTTAAGAATGTTTTTTTTAATTTTGGGGAAAGAAGAAATCTTTGGATGTACAACTTACAGAGTTCTATGCCTTAAAAAGGCAGACCCGTGAAACTATTTCTATATTTAGTAGGATGTTTTCCAGTATTTATTACAATTTTCCCAAAGAAATTCAACCCACTGAAGTTGCTTCCATGCTCCATTATACAACAACTCTTCATCCAGATTTGTCTTTCCTCTTGATGGAAAGAAGAACCAAGTCCTTACAGCAAATGTTTAATGATTTTCAGGAGGTTCAACAGAATATCTCGGCATGCGAACAAATTCAAAGTGGAAAATTGGGTGTTCCAAGACATAAGGATAAATGTGAATAGAGAACATTTGACTGGAATATTGAGCATAAGATTGATGATGCCATAAGCCCTATCGAAGTTTTAAATGCCAATGATTGTGCAAAAGATTATGTTCCACTTGTTGAAGGAGGAGGTCTTGATCCATCCCATGATAAGCAAGGTGCTCACTATTTTATGCATTCATTTGTAGACATTCAAGAAGATGAGTTTGCAAATCAGTTTGTTGAAGAACAAGTTGATGTTCCAAATTTGTTCTTCTTAGATGATATTACATATGTTGTTGATTTGCCTATATATGATGAATATGATGGTGATTGGGATGTTGATTTCCTAGAACAACTAGTTGTATGTTCTCTATCATAAAATGCTCCTTTTTAGCAGTATAATAAGAGCAATAAACCTACATATCACATTTACAAAGAAGAAAATACGGAATCAACTGAAGGGAATTCTTTACCTTTATGATTTTCTTCATTTAAATTGTTGAAAGAAAATTCTAAGATCATCATTGAAGTAGAGGAATGTGTGTTGATGCCAAATCACACCGATTCACAAATAAAAATTGACCAGAAATTGCAGCAGTATTCTCATGTGTTTGATGACCCTGTTACTTGTTATGTGGAAGGTCTTGTTAGTACAAAATTGCAGCCATTGGTCAAAGATGAATCTGAAAATGAGTGTGTTCAACAATCCAAAGAGATTAAAAAATGTGCTTATGACAACAATGAAGAAAATGACGAAGGTTTTGAATCAGGTGAAGGAACCTTGCCACTACGTTTTCCTTCCTTCAAAACGCTGAAGAAAAATGTTTATAATGTTTCAAATCGGACATCCTCTAGGCATGAATTTGAATATCCAGGGTACAACAAATTTACAGGTAAAAAAAATATTCCATTATGTTTTTCTTCCTTTGAGCTATTGAAAGAAAATCATGAGGTAACAAAGGAAGCAGGAAAGTCTGACTGCAACAACACTGCTTTAAATAAGAAGATGGTTCTTGATGAGGAATATCCACGACCTTCACGTGTGTTAAATGATCATGTGGCTAATTATAAGAGAGGTCATTTCAGTTCAGACTTGCAGCATATGCTCAACTACCAACCTGAAAAGGAAGATGAAGCCCATCAAGAAATTGTTGTTAAAGGTTATTTTCCTCCCCCTGAAACTAATATAGATATGCAACAAGATTTCCAGCAAGACAAAGTGTTTCAAAGTTGTCTTCCTTCCCCTGAGAATGACGTGGTGGTCCAATTTCTAAGTAGCCTAGACATGGATGAGGATTCTGAAACTGCATCTATGGAAACTCCAAGCTGTGAAAAAATGAATGACATAGAGCTTCAGGAAAACAACAAAACTGCGTATGCCACTTTTCAATCAAAAATACAAAGAGATAATGAAGAGGCAATGGTTTTATTTGATTCTTTTGAAGATCACGGTTTTGAAAATGCATCCATGGGAAATCTAGACTGTGAAATAGTGCATGATGTTAGCTTTTCATATTTGCAAGAAGATAATGAGAAATAACTTATGTCCATTCATTCATTTGAAAGTCAAAATGGTAGTCCTCAAACAAATTCCCAGAATTTTAATGAAACCAAATCAGAATTGTTTGATGAACAAGAGGATAGCCTTGATGCACATAATATGGTTTTCATATTTGAATATGTTCAAGAATGTATGAATGTTTTTGTTGAGATGCATGGAAAAGTAAACAAACTTATTGCTGCCATCTCATTTGAAAATTTTCTCAGAATTGAAGAAATAGAGCAAGAGCAACAAACACTTATGAAAGAGGCTTGTCTTTTTGTTTTTTCTCATCAAGAAGAAATGGTTTTTCATGGTTTTCAAGATCTTGTGGCCATCCCATTACAGTTTTCAGTGAAGGAGGAGTCTGTTTCATTCATAAGCTCAGGTTTTGGATTCAACTTTTGTTTTTAGCTGCCATCTTTTACATTTGTCTGCCTGCTTAAGAAAGATGTGAGCAGAGAAAAATCGGGAAGCAAATTCCTTGATTGGTTGCATTGGCACTTTAGCATCACTTGATTGAGTATTCATTTCAATAGTTTTAGAGTAGATAGGAGTGTGCAAATAAGCTTGTTGGTCAAGAATTTTTTAGTTTGGGTTTCCAGTAGTGTATACAGTCATATTTCTAGCGGTATATTTAGTAGCCAGTTGAGAGTAGTGTGCAGAGTTTGGTTTCCAACAGACATTGGTGATAGGTTAGAGCACAGTACAAACACGTGCCTTGGGAGAATCCCAATGGATCTGACACTGGGTCTACGAGTTATTTTCTACCTCACGGGGAGGGTAGCATCCCCGGTTGGAGCCTATGTTATCACTGTAATAATTTCTTGGAATCCAAGACTCGAGATTTGGTGGAATTCTAAATCAGTATAGAGGAGTGTTAGACTAGCAGGTGGGGCCATATCTGGCAGACATGGTTAAAGTTGGAGGAGACACAGGAGTGATGGGACTCGAGGGGCCATAGATCTTGAGCAGCCCATATCGACGGTCAGGAGACATATCAGGCAAGGAAATGACATGGAGGTTAAGCCCTAGAGAGAAGGCTGGGGAAAATACTGTGGTTTCAACCCATATACACATGGCACCTCCAAAAGAATATCGGGGAGGAAACCGTGTGAGCACGAAACCGCTCAACCACACTCTGATGTCACGTGTTCTAATATCATTAAATATGTCAAATCTAAAGATCGCATGTGGAGAGGGGAAAGTGACGGTCGTTAAAATCATGTCACGCCACTTGTTCGAAGTACTTTAATCCGTGCAATGCCAGGTGAGTGCCGCCATATAACCGATTCAAAGGATCATCATTCATAATAGATTGATCGAGCATGAAAAACCGTTTTACCTGTAATTACTTTGTCAGTAATTCATGATTAGAACTTGATGACTATTGTACTTCAAAATATGGATGGTATTACTTTGTTTTGGGAAATCAACGCTTCATTCATAAATGAGGCAATTACAAATTGGATCAGCTTCCTAATTTATGTGCGATCAAGGGAGATAAAGAGGTCAGATTAAATCCCGTCATGAAGGATTTAATCATCAACGGACACGCAGTCGAGCACCATACACGAGCTGTCAGGAGGAAACAGAGAAAGCATCAGAAGACAGAGGTAAAAGATGAGGTGGTTTAAAGCGTTGGATAAAATCAGTCTGCTTGGCTTGACACCTTGAAGGAAGAAATTGCTAATTTGAAATAGTTTTCAAGCTAATTTTAGTGTGTGTCAGAGAATTTTGTAATAATATCGACAAGTGGCCTTCAAGGAAAAATCTTGAATATGTCAGTTTTGTTTTATAACGTCCCTAGAAATAGGAGTTCGGTTGTTGTATGCTACCCTTTTGTAACCGACAACTATTTTTGGAACTTTGGGGAAGACTATTCGTTTTGAATCCCGAATGTAATTTACCTATATATATTATTACAAAGATTAACAAAGGGTGGGACAGACTGAAGAGGGGCCTGCCCTCGTAGCAGAAAGACTTTGTAAATCCATGGAGCTAAAGTGAATATACAATGCAGAAGCATTTTGAATTGTTTATGAAAAGATTATAATGGCTGTGATATGAGTTATGTTTTCTCTCATAGTGTGTATTTCCTGTGTCTTTGAAATCCCATTTACATTTTACTCTTATTAAATTGGAGAGTTAAGAGTCCGGAATTCGTCTCATGACGCTCTCAACTTAGCAATTTAAATTATGTAATCCTCTTCTTAACTGATTCAGAATTCATTTCAATATGCTCTGATACAGTTATTTATTTTCCTTTTCCACTTTCACCATGCAGATTTCAATTTATAAAACTCAGACTCATTGCCTCATTTAGCCTTTCTCCTATAGATAGTTATAATGACCTACCACTGTTTTATTCATTTTTTACTCCATATCCCCAAATGTCACCCCCGTTCTTTCGCAAACAATTGTATAAAACCCCCAAACAAACTAAATCTAGCCATTGATTGCCAAGGAAATATCAAGTGACACGAGAGAGCCCTCTCTGAGTTGAGCAGGCTAGTGCCTATCTCTAAAGTAGGTTGAAAAAGTTACCTCTGTCGTTTGTCTATCAACCGGACAAAATTTATAGAGTGCTAATAGTAGGGATGAGTCTTTGAGGCTTCATAGCTTGTGGATGCAGGTGTGGAGGATGCAGTTTAGACAAGAAGATCATATATTTATGATCAGAGTGGCACAACATTAACGTGGTGATTCCTTTAGGAGGACAACTTGGGACGCTGGGATTTCAGTAGGAAACAGTGCATCGGTTGACACGGAGGCGAGAGCCAATTTTTTCCTTCATGAGATTGGTACCTGTTATCCTCGATATCTAAGGATAACTAGGAGATCATGTCTCGAGGCCGACATGGTCCTAGACATGGAGTGTCAAGAGAAGGATTGACTTGAGCATGGCCCTGGAGGAACCACCTCTCTTCTTCTTCGTCAGATTTGTCCTGTCAGCAGTAGCAGTTTCCATCACCACCGACATGGTCTTGCATCGGAGAGGACTCTTGCTCCATGAGGTAATTGGTCCGAGGTA
>JASDQU010414858.1:0-10353 GCA_032191745.1 Picea mariana
AATCGGGGTGAGAATCGAACTTAAGACCTCATTTTTATATTTCCTTCCATTTACACGGCACATGCCAATTGATCTACACCCTGTGGATCGTGGATATGATCTTATTAATGACATGGATCCACCGTGTATTTTTTGTGGGCATGGTTTAGCATTTCATATCATGGATATGCAATGTATTATTTGGTGGACATATTTAGATTATGAGTATGTCTACCTAGGGAATGGTCTATATATGCTCTCATCCTTGGTCTTTGATTGCATGACTTCTTTGACTTCTGAACCTCCTTTTCTCTCTCCTCATGCTGCCTCACCTGGACACTATTTTATTATAATGTGTTTCAACCACCCATTCCTTCATGGCCTCACACATTATAGCCTTAATTTCCACTCTACGAGCTATAAGGGAGTCCAATAGAAGGAGATAAACCAAACATATCTATTTCTTGATATTTAGGGCCTTTTTAAGGGTCGTCGCTGGACACATAGGGGACATCACGCGACTATAGTTGCTAGACATCAATATTCCAACAAGTGACCATTTTTCAAACCTTCTAGATTTAATGAATTATGAAGAGTTAAACGATGGGTGAGTTTGTTGGGCTCCAGTTTTGTCATATTTATGCTACACAAATACATTCATCATTACACATTATCCCCACATTTTTCCAATAATATATCCCTAATCACACCATAAACCTCTATTGTCTCTTGTTATTCATCCTACGTGGTTAATACATAACTTTCTATATTTTTAGTGATTAAAAGATGATTATATCATGTTTTACTAATGACAGTTAATAAAGTGTGATTTGCATGATCAACATTCCCATACTATTACTGCGGTTCAACATTTTGCACCAGTATAACTATTCCCGTACCTGATATTGTAGCTTGTCATATTGGCGCACTTCTAGAATGAAATCAAGAACATGGGTTTTGTCCAGAATGACGTTGACATGCTGACATGTGCATCATAATTCACCAAGATCGCATGTGTGGACCTCCAGCTCAGGGGGAATGATTCTGCAAAAATTAGCAACAATCTCAAATTGCCAACTTGCACCTCGATTTCGGTGCAGATGGTATTAGATCCAAAAATTCTACGATATGAGTTTTGTCTAGAATGTGGAAAATTGAGTAAGACGTGGGAACTTTTTCAAAATTCAAATTGTTTTGAAATATATGGGTGGATCTCTAACTCGAATCTGTCCAAATTAATGAAAAACCAAGACTTTTGTGATCTCATTCCAAAAATGTAAAATTTGAAGTCTAAGCATTGGGATTCAGTCCTATCCACTCTTTAATGGTTTCTTGTGTATAAAAAAAGGCTTCATAGGCTTGAAAGAGGCATTCATTTTGTAGTTAAAGTCATAATGTTATTGTGAGAGTGATCTTCCTTTTTGTAATTTTTGAGTTTGATGGAATAAAGAATTAGTGTTTTGTGCATTCAAGGGGATTGACTTCCTTTTTGGCAGCAAATTACTTGTTGGGTAGGTCCCCTCAACTTGGTAAGAATGCTTCCCTTTGTATCTTAACTAGTTATCATTTCATTTATGTATGTTTCTTTTATTGTTCAATTTGTTTAAAGGTTAGAATTTCATTTACAGTTTGGATTGTGTAGTTTGAATTCTAATGTTAGTTTTGCAGTTGTAATGTTAATTAGAACTCAGATTGTAAACCTCCCAATTGAATACATTATCACATTGAGATTTGAATTTTCTCTCCTTTCACATTTGTGTGCTTATATTTCTGTGTATTCTTCATGTGCTTTCTTTTTATGTTGAATGGACTATGGACAATCCCTCGTTGCATTTATCTCCTTCATCATTGATTTTCCATCCAATTTTCCCATCAAATATACCATTCCAATCACCCATTAGTTTCCTATTGTCCAAAACATTATAAAATAGAGTCTGCTAACATATTATTGTTTGCATTCACTTATAAAATAAAACACAAAAAAAACAGAGTTGTCTTATTCACTGCATATACTTAACTTTTCTCTTCCATATTTTCTCTTTTCCCCTCAACACGATTTTCCCATTGACTACAGATTTAATCATACAATATATTTATCCATTTCAAGAGAATATAGACCCCTCTCTTTGCCTCATTCTCCATGCATGGAATCCATTCCCAGTCACATTGCAATTACATTTCATGACAGAGAATTGTCCTCTCTTTTTATCTACTCATTCCTTGTTTGGTTGAATGATTTCAAGCACCATAACTAAATGAATATCAATACAAGATTCCACTTCTTTGAACTTTTTATTTATGAATTTCCATTCTTTCCCATTCATTTTCATTTCTTTCAATGCTTGCTCATTGTGATCGATGCATTTGATCGAGGATAATGTTTGAGTTTAGATCTCATTTCCTATTAACTAGTTTTTAGCCATTTGATTATCTTCTTAATCACTACTAGAATCCATTGAAGGACATGAAGCTTAAGTAAGTTACTCATGATCAATCACATGAATATCACCCTGAGTGTATGAAATACTGTGATCTAAGCCTTTATAGCACTAAGTTATTCTTGTGTCCCAATGATGAATACTTAGTGTTAATTTCCTGCATTTTGATTTTAATCATGACTTTGCTTTCATTCATTCCTTATTTCTTGTTTTGTTTATTGCATTAAAGAGTGGTTTTCTGAAAATAGGATAGACTAGGCTCCAATCCTGCACATACTATGCCTGCACCTCTAAGTCTATGACTCCCCGATGACAATTTAATGTGGGAATTAATAGTGCATATATTTTATCCCAACATAGTTGTATCTTCGTATCATGAGCCTAAGAATTCACATCATTCAAGTTTCTATTGGGTTCTAGAAGACATAGAAGCTCTCCCAAACCTCTTCCAAGGATCTATATAGTGAAGTTTAATCTTGAGCTTGAGAGAGAAGAATCAATTGCAGAGTTATGTTTTCCATTTGCAGAGGGGATTTTCCTATTCATAATAGCCAACAATCAAAGTCCCTAGCCTTATCAAGAAGCCGAGGAGAAGAAAGGAGCAAGGAGCCAAAGGAGGAAGCATCAACATTCAAGGTATGAAATTTTGATGTAATTTCTTCATCATTAATGAATATATAATTGGTTTTCCTTCTGAACACGTTTGTATTTTAGTTGAAAATGTTTGGATTTGGTTCACTTTAGTATAGATCATATTAGATACAAGTAGATCTAGGATTCTAACACCAAGTAGAGAGGTGGAAAGGAATTGTTTGTCTTTTGTGTGCAGGAAGCAAATTGTAGAGACTAGAGTAGGAACTTTAGATCTACAGTTGCCGAAATATACGAAGTTCAACCTACATATCAAGGTATGCTATCTCTACCACTCTTTAGGTTGGTTGTGAATCTATTTGCTTGAGTCTAGAAAATCCCTAGGAATATAGCCTTATTTTTGTCTAGGATCAATAGTCAGATCCTAGGGATATCTTTCCATCTATCCTATGAGATCCTTGTAAGATTTATCCCATAAAAATATGACACATATTCTGAAGATGCCATGTAAAGGTGGAAAAAAATGTATGGAGTATCCACTCGCATATGTGCAAGGATAACGAAAGCAATAGTTTGGATAGGATCTCAGCTACACGATGCCCTGCAGTTTTATGGGATAGGGATGCTATACAATTATTTTCCACTTGATCACTTGATGTGTATCATATAGGGGTGAGTTGTCCAAAAAAATGAATTATACCACTTTTCCCCTGAGTTTGTAATACCTTTTTGCATGGTCGTTGGTTTCCCCTTTACCGCCTATGAACATAAAGTGTTGGTTGCTCCTTGTCCTCTTGCAAAGAGAGGCCGATCTATCCCTACAAGAATGTAGGGCATGATCATGTATGTTACTCCCTACTTAGTATTGGTTTCATGAGATGAGATTAAACCCCATATTTTCATGCTTCGACCTAGAGAAAATTTTCATCTTGGGAATGGAGATATTATCCAAATTAACCTTTGATATTATCTCTACTATCCTATAAATAATAAGATTATCTCATGGGAAAATGAGGGAGAAAGAAGAAATACAACTTATTATGACAGTTTGATTGTGGAGCTTGGGAAAGGACTGCATCAACTTCTTTGATTGTAAGTTGTAATCCATTTTTTTCATTAATAGAAGATGTACAAAATGTTTCCCTCTACTTGGATGTATATGTAATTACTATGTTTCCTTGTGGAGAATTACTGTTTTCATGAGTTATGATACATTAGTACATATATCATTAATTTATACATGATTAGTTTGATCTCGTGAAAGGTTTCTATTTATCCATGTGTGTAGATCTGAGCTGGTGAGTGCGATGGGCATATTTGCGGGAGTTAACAACTGAGGAGAGTGCAGGGACAATCGTCAAATCACCAAGTAAACCTTTTATTATATCAACTCATAGATTATTATCGTGTATAACTTAGATCTAGAAAAATCCTTAGTTTACATATCTATTATGTCTTAGGTCTAGGAAGGGCCTAAGGGAGGTAACTCCTGCAGGGTGAAAATATCCTACAACAAGGGCTGGTAGAGGCATACAAATGGATAAGGTCATCCCCGTAGAATAGAATATCTGAGACCTGGATGTAGTGGTATAAGGGACACTTGCATGGTGGTGGGTGACACATTGTGTGAATATTCAAAGTTGGATGTAAGTGGTTGAGTTGATAAAAGTTCAATTCCATCCCATCACCAATTTCGAACTGGCCAAACGATATAAGGGTATTGAGGATCCCTTGGAACACTTTCATTTTTTCAAATGACACTGGAACTCTAAGAATATTACTCGAGCCCAATGGGTCCATTGGTTTTTCCACACTATGGATATGGTCCCTAGAAGATGGTATATTCTAGAGGAGCTCAGGAGGAAAATAGTCGACTAGACCCATATGAGTTCCCAATTATTCTTAACATTCAACATCACAACATAAGGTCTAGATCAAAGAGAGGCTCTCCTTTATATTATGGATTTTTTTTTTCATGGGTAATTGATGCAGGAGCATCGCCAACATCAAGCGAGCCAGCGCGGAAGCAATCAGACAGCTGGACAAGCGCCAACATAAATTTTGAAATTTCCTTGAAGTTGATGCGCCATCATCAATGTGATAATTAAGAAGAAGCGCACTTGTGTAATGTAAACATACCTTGAGAAGATTTCTCTCATCCTTAGTAGGTAGAAGGAATTTAAATTAGTTAATGCAAGTAGATAGAATTTAATTCTAGATTAGATAGTTTTAGAGCGCAAGAGGGAAACGGGATATAGACACCCTCATTGTTTATTGTAACATTATTATGAGCATTTGTGTATGAAGAACACATAAGAGAAGCAGAGAGCTATGTAAGAACACCCATGTACAGATATTTGGATTAATACAAAGAGGTTGATTCAAATTCATGGTTTTGTGTTTGTTCTCTGTGTATTGATGCTGAATGATATGCTCATGAATGTTTGCTTCATGTTATACATTTGCTTTATATGCTGTGTATATGATTTCATGTTGGAGTTGAAGTCTGAGGGGAAGTAGGAATGAGTTTCAATTGTTTCTCTATCTGAACAAGAGTTCTTGCAAGGAGTGCAGTTGAAGTGGTCCGCAAGGAGTGTGTTGACGAAGGGTTCAGATAAGGTAACTTTTGTTCTCATTCACCCAAAAGGTGCAGTTGGACACAGGAGCCGTGCAAGGAGTGCGTAGGTCGATTAAATGTCTCAGGGTTGTGAACCTAAGTGAAGAAGTGTTGAAGGACTGCTGCTGCAGATGTGCGCAGGGTTGAAGGAGTTCAAACACTTGAAGGTGTTTGGAAATCTGCCGCTAGGAGTGCGTGCATGTGTGTTTTTCCAAAAGACTTGAAGTCATGGAAAGTTCAGGAAGAACTCGAAGTCTTCAAAGGCCAGTGCAAGTGTAGCAACATTGGGCCGCAGGTGGACAAGTTTGTGGAGGAACACTTGGTCATTTGCCGAAATCGCCAAGGAAGAATGGACGGTCGGAATCCAGAGAGGAGAATTCGTGAATTTCCGTGAGCCGTCAGATATCACAAACAAGCCAGAGGGATACCGCGAGTATTTCAGGAGGTTCAAAGCTCAGGAGGGGTAGAACCATAGATCCGAGCCACAAGGGCCGTCAGATTTACACGTGGATATGTGCATCGGGTTTTTGTAGGTTGAAGTCCGTAAAATTGGCAATAGGAATCGCGAAATTGCGAAACGCGATATCCCGAAAGCTAAGAGGTTTTGTGTGGGGGCACAGCAGAGTCGGCGAGTGGATAGGTGGCACACCATTTTGGGGTTTCGTGGCGATAAGTCCCAAACATTTGCATCAGGATTCGCGATATAGCGAAATCTGAAATCTCGACGAGGTGACAGGGCATGGAAAATTCAACCCGCGCTTGTGTCAGGTAACTGACATATCGGGATTCGGGGTTCAGTAAAACAAGTTGTTCAACATCGCGAGTGCCGAAATCGCGATAGGGAAAATCCCGATAGGAGAGGGAAAGGTTAGCGTTGACTGGTTGTCGGGTTTCAGGGATTTGAGAGTCCAACGCTCGACCACTGACCTCGTGAAGTCGCGAAGTCCGATCTCCCGATTGTAAAGAGGGGGATCCCACGAGGATTGCTGTGGGTGTAGATTTCTCGATAGGGAAATAGAAGAGAATTATAGTTCTTCGGGCCATGGAAGAAGGAAAGATCTTGTGCTGACATGGACCTTCCGACCTATGGGTTGTGTAGGGGAGGGCGTCAGCATCAGTAACCAAAGGAATCCACACCTAGGGTGGTCTACTCGTATCATCAGTTAGTGGAAAAAATAAAGGAGGAAGTCCATTGTTGGAATATCGATGACGATGACCCACGCATCATCGATATCAAGGAATTCAAATGAGAGCGTGCACTCAAAGGTAAGGTGGTAGAGATAACTGTACCATACTATAATGGCCTGATTAAAACCAAGAAACATAATATTGTCACTGAGGAAGCACCCAAGATGGCCATCATTTGAGATTATTGGGAGAAGGAGATAGCCACTCAAGTTGTTGATCTCCTCAAGGAATATGAGGACTTGTTTCCCCATAGATTTTTTGAAATGAGAGACATTGTAGGATCATTGGGGGCCATGAAGATTCAAGTCAAACGAGATTCCAAGTTGGTCAAGAGAAGGCCTTATCGATTAAATCCAAAATATAAGGAAAAGGTGCATAGAGAATTGAATTAGATATTGGATTTTGGGATCATTGTACCTGTGGAGGAGTTAGACTAGATTATTCCTATGGTTGTGCAACCCAATAATACCAGTGATATTTGAATCTATGTAGATCTAATAAGTCTCAACATAGTTGGTGTCCATGACCTTTTCCCTACACCTTTCACAGATGGGGTGATGGAAAATGTTGGTGGATGGGAAGCCTAATCTTTTACAGACGAATTTCCAGGGTATTATTAGGTTTGGATTGTAGAGGAGGATAAAGCCAAAACCAACTTAGAGACATAATAGGGGTTCTTTGCATACACTCTAATTCCCTTTGTATTAAAGAATTCCCCCAAAGTATTTTCCCGGATAGTGGTCGTAGCCTTCAAAGAATTCATCCATAAGTTTCTTGAAGTTTACTTGAATGATTGGATCATGTTCATTTTGTTGAAGAAACATATGAAATCCCTTTGGTTGATGTTGGATTGATGCTTCTATCTCCATATTTCATTGAATTTGAATAAATGCATCTTTGTACACCCTTTGGCACATTGTTGGGCCATGTTGTGCGCAAGGATGGATTGGTGGTGGATCAAGCTAAGATAGTTTCCATTTTGGATATGGTGGTCCCCACTTCAATTAGGAAGATGCACACCACATTGGGTCATACATGATATTACCAACAGTTCATTCAAAACATCATGTCCCCATTTTTTGGGTTCCCCTGTTTTGCAGTAGAAGGCACTTTCGTGGCTTGTCAGTGGGAAAAAGGGAGTAAAAAGGGGTCATTTAATGTCACTTAGTTAGGATATTTTATATTTGTAAAGTGACATTAGGGAAATAAATTAAATTTAGATTAATAAGTTACTTAACCATTATTTAAGAAAATTTTAATCTTAAAGTAAAAGTAAAAGGGTGATAAGGGTCACATTTGATTTGGTAAAAAGGGGAGAATTCTAGAATACATGGAAAAAGGATAAAAGGAGGGGTAGAGCCTCACTTTGGAATTATGATTTGATCTCTCATTTTGAAGTGTTTGTGGAGGCATTGTTTTGTTAGGGTTTACAAAAACCCTTCCACTTTTGGTTTGGTTTTAGTGGTGCAATATCCACCCTAGATAAACAAGGAGGAGGATCCATACAGGGTCTTCATTGGAGCTTCATTTTTGGGTTTATTTTCAGTTGGAGGTAGATCAAATTGCATAGGAGATTATGAAACTATCCAGGGGGGTCAATCCCAATTTTGCAAGTACAAGAGGGTGTCGAAAGGCCTATCAATGACATCCTTGCCGGTTGAAGATGAGGGTCCCGCGAGGCCCCACTAGTTTCCCAGAATTGTTCCGCAAGGATCTTTGCAAACTAAAATTTTCTACAGGAGGGTTTCTGAAGGCTTCCTCATTGGTTGAACGCCAATATTCATGTGATTCCCCACATGATTCCCAACCTCGTCCC
This sequence comes from Picea mariana, assembly GCA_032191745.1. Classification (NCBI taxonomy): domain Eukaryota; kingdom Viridiplantae; phylum Streptophyta; class Pinopsida; order Pinales; family Pinaceae; genus Picea; species Picea mariana. Next base: position 8,630 of record JASDQU010414858.1, read on the forward strand.
ACAAGGATCTATGTAAGAGGGTTTCATGGATTTAGTAGGCTCTTTTGGTTATATTCGTGAGGGTTTGTAAGGCCATTTGCAGAATATAAATTATTAGAGTAGAGAATTGTAGGGTTTGGAGAGCCTTGAATTAGTGGACATCATAGATTGGCATCATTCTAGGTTTTATTCATATTATTTCTATTAGTATATTTTGCAATTGCCTTACAACCATTAGATATCTTTGTATTGCTAAGATTTTTGGGGTTTCACACCATAATAAGATGCCATGGTTATCTGCTCTATTTTCTATGTAATGGATGCATGCAATATGTTTGACAATATTCCTATATGAGAAAACTATTTGTAATAAGTTAACAACAACTTTAATGCAAATTCTTGACACATTTACACAAGGTTAATTAACAATTTTTGGATAGTAAACATAATATTCCCACCTAGATTAGTTAGGGACATTACAGTGGTATCTAAGCTGGTAATATTTCCAGCCTAAGGGGAAATAGTGGGGAATAAATCATATTGGGTTCATACATGTTTAATAAAGGATGGTAGTAGGGTTTTCACTCATGTGGTGAAGAGGTATGGAGGAATATCCAAAGCCTATGGATGAAATATCAAGGAGGCTAGTAGCAATTCAAAACATGCCTTACCACTACCAGATGTATCTAGCATTGAGTGAGGAGATCCATCCATATTTTACCCTTAAAATATATTTTACCCTGAAGTATGGATGCTAGCCCAAGAATGTGGATGAGGATTCCTTTAAAGGCACAAGTAAAAAATTAAAGAAAACTGATCATGAAGGACAGCTGGGGGAGCATACATCTAGCCATGTTGAAGATATGTGTGTAGAGGAAGATTGAACAACAATCTATGATACATCATCTGAGCTAGCCGATGAGTATGATGACACTAGTGTATCAAATGGGTATATCTCTGACACAAAATATGAGGATACAACATCTTGTCCTACTTTTGATGATCGTGAGGAAATATTCCAATTATTTGATGTTGTGGATCCAACATCTTCCCCTGTGTATGATGTTGATGATGACATACCTCATCCTATTTATGACATGATTGTACCAGAATGTGACAACAAAGAAGATGAATTGATAAAAGGGAATATATAAGAAAATTTGCACGAGGAGGATATCCCACATTGCATGTCATCATCGAGTATTCAATTTCTCCCTTATGTGATATCCCATGCCATGTCAATGAAATAACATTGCGTGAATTAGAGAATTGATTATTGGTAACAAAGGAGCAAGTTATGTGGGTGTTGACGATGACATATCGTACTCATAAGTTTATAGAATACCTTATGTGGAAAACCCAGATGGAGGAGAGACAAACATGAATTACAAGTGGAGTCACTAATTCCCAATTATGCACCATCAAAGAATCACTAGAGAAAATAAAATCTGATTACTTGCAGTTGTTCATGGATAGGGACCTTTCTCTCAAGTTAGCTGAGGATAAGGAAAGGGATATTGAGGAGATATGTTACCATCTTAGTTTGGCATGCTCTTCATCATTGATAGAAATAAATATTCCATCATCTTTGGCAGCAGTGACACATGAGGGTGTGAGTATCACTCATGATATGAGGGAGGAGCCTTTTGTGACGATTCCACTTGAGGAGCAATTTGAGTTGTAGGTGTTTGAGGACATGTTAGACACAAATGGTTTTGAACATGCACCTATTTTGCATCACATGG
>JASDQU010414859.1:0-10353 GCA_032191745.1 Picea mariana
TCAGGCCGGGTGCGATCCCCGGGTGATTTTGACGGCTTAGATGCCCCTGAGTCGCGGTTTCTCAAGCCACAGGTTAATCGCGTAGCCAACAGGTCTCGCACAAATTAACAAACAAAAAAAATATATATTAAAATAAAAGTCAAGAAATCTAAAGGATAAGTACGTTAGATATTACTAAATTTTAGATTTAAAAAATTGAAATAAATAATTATAGACATGAAATATGTACTTTTATAAAGTATGGACATAGGATTTTAGAAATTGTGTATGGCTTCCTCACTCCATACTTAGCTACTTTTTGTATCGAGGGTTCCCAGGCTGGCGGGCTCAAAATTGTGCTTCTATTGTTCTGTGTCCTCCAAACAGCACCCGAATTTCCGTGATATATAAATTGACAGGCGGACTCCCGGGCTGGCAGGCTCAAGATTGCTATTGTTGATGGATGGTGATCCCTATCAACTATCTAACATTATCTAAAAACATTGTTTCCAAACATTAAATTATTAATATTAAATTTTAATATTGTAAAAATTAATTACATAAAATTATTAAAGCATGTTAAATCTCTTATTTTAAAAAAATTGAAGTAAAAAAAACAAAGCTTTTTTAAATTATATATTTAAAAATATTAAAATAAATATTCATTTACATTAAACATATATTTTTATAAAATACAGATATTAATTTTTAAGTGCATTATTGAATCATATACAAAACATAAATTAAGATGAAATTATAATTAGGTTTATGATTATAATTATACACATGAAATATGTACTTTTATAAAGTATGGACATGGGATTTTATAAAGTATGTACGGCTTCCTCATGCCATACTTAGTCACTTTTTGGATCACGGGTTCCCAGGCTAGCGGACTCAAAATTGTGCTTGTATTGTTACGTGTCCTCCAAACAACACTCGAAGTTTCACGATATACAAATTGAGAAGCAGACTCCCAGGCTGGTGGACTCAAGATTGCGATTGTTGACGGATGGTGATCCCTATGTACTATCTAACATTATCTAAAAACATTATTTCCAAATATTAAATTATTAATATTAAATATTGATATTGTAAAATTTAATTACATAAAATTATTAAAGGATATTAAATCTCTTATTTAAAAAAATTGAAGGAAAGAAAACAATTTTTTTTTAAATTCTATATTTAAAAATATTAAAATAAATAATCATTTACATTAAACATGTATTTTTAGAAAATATAGATATTAATTTTTAAGTGCATTATTGAATTATATACAAAACATAAATTAAGATGAAATTATAATTAGGTTTATGATTATATTTAAAAGTATTAAAATAAAAGTCAAAAAATCTAAAGGATAAGTTTATACATCTTGAAAAAATTTCTAAATTTCTGAAACACCAACACCTGAAACTTTTAAATTTTTGAAACACTAAGATTATACACCATGAAAAATTTTCAAATTTCCGAGGCACCAAGATTATACACGGAAACACTAAGTTTATACACTATGAAAAAATTCTAAATTTCTGAGACACCAAGATTATACACCTTGAAAAAATTTCTGAATTTATGAAATAATTTCTTAAACAACACCTAAAAAACTTTTAAAATTTTTGAAATAATTTTTGAAACACCAACACTTGAAACTTTTAAATTTTTGAAACACTAAAATTATACGCCATGAAAAAATTCTAAATTTTTGAGGCACCAAGATTATACACAGAAACACTAAGTTTATACACCATGAAAATTTTCTAAATTTCTGAGACACCAAGATTATACACATTGAAAAAAAAATTGAATTTATGAAATAATTTCTGAAACAACACCTTAAAAACTTTTAAATTTTTGAAACACTAAGATTATATACCATGCAAAATTTCTAAATTTCTGAGGCACCAAGATTATACACCTTGAAAACGTTATTTCACACCAAGATTATACAGACCCAACAACTCAAATATGCAATTACAGTAATTTCAAATTTGCAATTTCAAACAATAATTTCCTAAATTTCAGTTGAAGTAAACTTGATTAAAAAATATGCCCTGATAAAAACCAAGGTAGGCATTTACAATACTTCTTTAAATACTATTACATTTATATAACCTACTTACTTTTAAAAACGGAAGTAAATCAGTCCACCATGCTCCCACACATTCATGCCACACTTTGATGTACATATCATGTCTTTAGCTTACCTAAATTAGTGACAAATAGATTAATCTCCACCAAGCCCTCATTCTCAACTATAATTAAGAAATAATAGATTTATCTCCACCAAACCCTCATTCTGAACAAATAATATCCCTTCTGGTGGTTAACCAAAACAACTCTGAAAGAAGAGGTGGTGTTAATAAAACACCATTTATTGTATTTGAACAACCCGAAGAAGCCCAGGAATGAATAACTTTTTTACTTCGACTTGGGGGATTTTGGTGCAAAACCCTTCTCTGCTTTCTCGGCGATCTTCTTTGGGAGGAGAACGTGATCAATGTTTGGTAGCACTCCACCGCTAGCGATGGTCACCTTCCCCAAAAGCTTCCCCAATTCATCATCGGTTCATAGCCACAAGACACTACTTTAGTTGACAAATTGGCTAAAAGCTTCTCAACAGCCGTGTTAAAGGCATCGGGGTTGGAGACATTGGACTTACCGGAAATATACATTCCATTAGTGTCCAATTTTCCTATGAAACTATAGTTTTCATAGCATATGAAGCAGATAAAATCCCACATTCTACCACCAACGGAATTCTCACATTTTTGTGGGATGATAGTTGTTGCATCTTGTGATGCAGAACAACAGGTCCAACTGCGGATGTAGGAAACCAACCTTGCAAAGCTGAAGCAAACAAGGGCGTAGGATCTCAACCCTGCAAAGTGCAAGAACGGGTCTAACTGCCCAAATTCACTACAGACAAGATAGTATCCAAAAATCGAAGGTATTGTAACACGTATGTTAAGTAAGCATTTAAGGTTGTGAGGCCTGTTAGGTAAACATTTAAGGCTGTCAGAACTTTCCAAGCTTGCGTTGTGTAAACATTTAAGAAAGAATGTGTGTGGCAGCCATGTTTATGTACGTTAATACTTAATAATAATAATAATAAATAAATAATAATAACAATAGTACAACAAACATAAAAATATTTATAATTAATGAAACTTAGGATAAATTTAGCTAGCAGAAAATGCTAAGACAAACATTCAAACTAATGCTAGCATTAATCCACCTCCGAGCAATGCATAAGAAAATATATGTGTGTTGATCTTGGATTAAAACATGAATTAAAACATTGGGAATAGTGAAACCAGCAATAAGACTTTGAATCTATTCTCCAACGAGATGATGACATATAATGTTTTTTTTATTATATAAAAAATAATGTTTTTAGTTCTATAGTACGAATAATAGAAATGATGTGAAAATTTATACTCAAAGGACATATTAATATGAAGTCAACGAATTATTGATTGTTATAGTCCCTCTACGCCTTCAGTAGGGACTAATAATACCTCTAACTTACTACTATAATTAATTAAATAATTTATCAAAATTAAGATTATAATATGATGGTTACCATGCTTCAATCATTTTCAACTCCAAAACCAAAAAAAACATTGTACATGATCATATAAATAAATTTTGCATGTAGATTGTTTAATAAGAAATATACCACCTAAAATTCATAATAATTTTTCAAATATAATGTCATATATCCATCCATACATTTCTTTAAATACAATTCACATATTTTATGAATAAACAAATATTTTCATACATTTCTTTAAATACAATTCACATATTTTATGAATAAACAAATATTTTCTTGCAATATAATAAATATGCATATTTGTAATTCTAAATTCTTTAAAAGTAATAATTTTTCAAGTAATTATTATTTAAAGTGATAAATTTTCAAGTAATTATTATTTTGAGGATATGAGATTTTGTCTATGATTTTTTTTTATGAATATGAGATATAATTTTTTGCTTGTGAATGCATAAATAAATTAAATATCACGAAAAACCCATAGAATAGTAGTATTATACAAACTTATCCACTCAAATTTACATATTCAATAGTTTCTTACCAAATTACGAATAGAATTAATTGAATAATATTATCCAAAAAAAACCAAAACATAAAATGTTTAAACTACAACTATAAAATTTACCACTTTACCCAAAAATAAGATTTCCTAAACTCTCTTCTTCTTTTATAGATTTACATAAAACTCAATAAGATTTCCCATACTCTCTTTTTCTTTTATAGGTTTCCATAAAACTTAATAAGATTTCCCATACTCTCTTGTTCTTTTATATGTTTCCATAAAACTTAAGAGTGTTGGGTTGCATGATTAAGAATTGGAATTCCCTTTATGTTTGGAGGGCTTAATGGTGAGTGGGTTCCAGGTTTGGATTATGTTGTTGGTAGTTTAAGAATAATATGATTGTATATAAGGTGAAATGCTTCTCACACGTCTTTGTCCGCAAACCGTGGCAGGTAGAAAGAAATGATGGAAATGATGTGGCGATTATCACAGGCTTTGGTGAGCATTTAAGCGGGAGTAATCATTCATAGTTTATATCGTTAACCTGCAGCCATTTATGTAAAATAATGCTTCCATTAAGTATTCCATGCCTTTTGTTTTATCATTGGAAATTAATTGTGTTTTTCTTATGAAACCAATTTTCAAACCCTTCCCCTTCTTTAGGATTGAAGTCGCTCCAAAATCACACAGCTATTCTTGTCTTTCGTGTCCATCTCATGATTCGTGTTAGTAGTGGATTTCACTTGTTTCAGAGATATGTAAGTTTATTTTTGAAATTTTAATCATGGATTAGCCTTCTCTCATCACTTGATAACATATGTAACCTCCAATTCTTTTGAAATAAAATTTATACTAATTTCATGATAACTCAGGGTTATATTGAGATATGAGTTTCTAGTTGCATGATGTTATACGTATGAGTACTTTAATGTATTTTTATTTTTACTAATAAAAATTTTTTTCCTCGTATAAAAATTTATAAGATTTTTTTTCTCATCTTTAAAATATTTATTTAGATGAAAGGTAGTTCAACTGCGATCAATAATAATAACAGGTAAGTTAATGGGATTTTTTTGAACCTCAACCAAACTAGAATCATAGACTTCACAACAAATTGTGCCTTGAAATAATTCATCAAACCAATTAGACTAATCCATTGGGTTTAAGAGTAATATAGTAAAGACACACACACACACACTTCCATGGAAAACCTCATGGGGAAACCTCGTGAGTGTCATCCCTAACTCGTCAACTTAGACTAGTGCTTTATACACCCAAGGGAGTCGAACTAGACACCTACACATCACACATAACTCACTAAATGTCCAACAACATTGGCGACAACCATCTGACCTGACCCCTTGAGCATATATATAAGTGGTGATGATAGACCTCTTGGGCATGAGGTTAAAATGAAACCGGGCGTAGCATCTCATCTCATGTATGGGACTAAGGTTGGATGCTACTAGAAAGCACATAACCCTATCGGAGGTAGCATCAAGGATGACCACAAGGGATACTACCTTTCTTGTAGATATTATCTAGGTTGAAATTGTCTTTTGATCATGTAGTAAGACCTATAATTGTTGTTCATTGGCTAAGAGCTCGTCTTTCTCAAACATAAGGAATGAAACTCCAGGAATGAATCTTCGCCCCCTTATTGACCACCTACGAGTCATTTTAGGTGGTGTGATTTTCCTTGAAAAATAGTGATGAGTTAGTGCACATTCGTAGATAATAGCCAGTTATGGTTGTGCTCATTGTTGGTTGACAATTGAGTTATGATAGGTTTTCCACCTTTGAAATTTTTTTGGTGATGATAGATATTGTCTAGTGCAACATTATAGTTGTGCTCAACCTACTGCATCATTGCACTAACGCTTTGCTACGTTGTGGTTTCTCCATATGCAACGACTTTTGAACATCAATGATTGTAATGTCCTTGGTCAGAACCCCATTTGTAATTGTACGTATAGGTTGGTGAGCCATTGGTACCAATTGTAAATGTAAATGTACATATAGGTCGGTGAGTCGTTGGCACCAAGTTTTGGTTTTGAGCGCACCGGAGTAGTACGCGAGGATTATTATCAAAGGAAGGATGTGCACATTTCATAGTGTTGTGCGCACCTGGGTAAGTGTGTGTGGTTGCACATCAAAGGAAGGGTGCGCACATTTCACAGTGTTGCGTGCACATGAGTAAGTACACGGGGATTACCTGGAATTGTGCATCAGACCGAGTTATATATATATATGAGGACGGAGAACCTTTGTGGTTATGAGGCTGGTGAGCTGGGATGCAGATAAGCTAGTGTCCCTATCCATGTAAATGTAATCACACTCAAGTTATTAATAATATCACATCGCTTCGCGCAGAAAGATCAGACGAAAAGAGACAGGGACTAACTCCACCGAAAAAGGGGGGGACTTAAGTCCAAGGGAATGTTTTATTAATATTTCTGAAAATTGTAATTGAGGATAATTATTTATCCTAAGTTCCCGAGGAATGGGAACAAGTCACCATGTGGCTAAAGATACCTCTGAAGGTAACAAGTGTCCAGTCTAAGGTATGCAATATATATTGTTGGCCTTATTGTAATTTGAAAAAAAAAATTGTTCATTTTTCTAATGTGCAGAAGGGTCGGACAACTGAGAAAAGATGACCATTCCTTATCTGTAGAGAGAAGCTTGTAAAAGGGGTTTTATGTATTGTAACCAGAGTATTTGTTGTCAAATAGGCATATTGTCGGGCTCATGAGCATTCTCTCCAGGTGAGAGATTTGTCATCGAAGAGGCGGGTTGTCAAGCCCATGAGAATTCTCTATAGGTGAGATTGTTGTTGGGAATTGTTCCCTGGTGCACTGGGCATTAGTTGTAGGGCTCTGAGACTTCCTTTCCGACCTCTTGTTGAAGCCCTTGAAGAGAAGTGGGGCAGTCGAGGGACTATTGATCAAAGAAGGGGCACACTTCCTTGGGTGGGACAGGCGCGTGGGGAATGAGAGACTATAGACTAGTTGCAGCAATGACACCTTGGAGTGAGAAATTATGTTGATTATCATACTGTAGCTTAGCATTAGGAACCCTTTTGCTCTGGTGGATTTTAAGCCTCGGCTCGAGGGTGACTTCTTGTTGAAATTTTATGAGCAACAGAGTCTATGGATGGGAGAAACGTCTGAGTTTTTTGTGTAATTGGTGATTTTTCATAAAAGATAAGTATTCTTTATATGCCTGCCTCATTTATTGGGTGCTTAATTATCTATGTCTGATATCAGTTTAATTCGTGTATGATGTTGCATATAAGTCATTTTTGTTCTTTTGAATAATGTTGCTTGCACATGTAAGTGTGGGATGATATCCAATATTTGTATTTGTGCTACTGAGTATGACAGTTGTTATTATTTATTCTTGTTAAGTTAACTTTTCAATGAGGGTCATGAATCTCTGAGGCGAGGTTAGAATGGTCATGCGTGTAGGAATTACTCCATGAGCACAAGAGGTTGGATTCACTTGTGTGCGCAGGGAAGCAATCTGTGCACACAAGGAGAACATAATTTGTATATGACACTAGAATTTTTGTGCATGCAGTAGTGATGACATGTTCAGAGTGGATTGCATGCACAATAGTGTTGTGTGCTCAGTATGCTTGTGCACGCAGTTGCATTGTGTTATTTTCATTGCTATAAGTTGAGTCAGAAGATGAAATTTTGTGTGGCGCGACCCAGCTTGGGGTCGAGCGCGTTAATTCAAGTAATTTTGCACATACCAATGTTATAGAGTAGAATCTGCGCACTAGATTTTGAAGTAGCGTTGCTCAGTAGTAAGTTGGGTAACGTTACAAGATGGTATCGAAGTGTGGTACCTAGTTAGGAGGATGGGTACGTTACAGATTGGTATCAGAGCATATTGGTAACGGGTACATTACATTATGGTATCAGAGCAATTTGGTAACAGGGATGTTACATTATGGTCTCTGTTATCCCCATTTTGTGGGATAACTAAGGAGTTGATGTCTCAAGGCCCTCAAGTTGCATATAGGGAGTGCCGAGAGACCACATGACTAGCAGTGTCAACTTAAACATACAGAAACCCACTCTATCACCACATTTTGATCCAATGTCAGCACATCCACCACATTGGCCAGCTTTTGGAAGGTAGATAGGTCTTGATCCATGCAGTACAAGTCAGGTATTATGGCAGGTAATCACCCTAATATTTGAGGCATTTAAACATGTTGTATTTAAGTTTCTTTTGATTATAGAACGCATACTTGGACATTATGCTTTTGACCCTATTTCACCTTGGTGAGTATCATAGATTTCCTAGCAAGTGGCCAACCTTTGGGGAATGTTTGTGACTAGGGGTCCCTTAAGGGGTTGTCGTACCATTCCTGACCATACTTACCACTTTCTGCTCATTACACTCCCATCATATTCTCTTCTTCTAGGCCCTTTGACTTTAGTGACCCAAGAAGGGCATGTACCTCATTTCATGGGAAGAAGGGGTTGAAGGCCCAGAGGGATTGTTGTTGGCTAAAAAGGGATACAATCCTAAATATAGACCTTCTAGATGCTTTGCCTAGGGATCCCCGAGAAAGCACTAAAAATCTTCTCTATAAGAAATGGGGACCCACACAAAAATGAATGATAGTGAATGCTTAAGGGGTTAGTTGGAGGATGGGAGGTCTCATCACTATCCAACCTATCATGATCATAGGTATTTAACGATATGACATTACCATCATCTGGTCACTAAGCCAGGGTAGTGGCTCTCAGTTACACAACTGAGAAAAAGGAGGTCTCATCATGAGACAGCCTTATCATTTTCGTGAGGTATTTGTGAATGACCTTGTTGTTATCTGGACACCAAGCCAAGACATTCAAATATTCCCTAAAACATGAAATAAATAAAGAATGGCAAGAAGATGGGCTTGGAAAAAGTGCATCGTAAACGAAGGTGCCAGACACCCTCTACAAAGGCACCCATAAATGAGATAATACAAGCCCATGTATGTCATGAAACTAATTGACCTATGAAGTATAAACCCCTTCCACCTCATCATCCACTACATAACCTTAAAAGGCCATCCTTGGGAGCATTCCCTACTTGAGGGCTTTGGTCTACCCAATAGGACTTTTATGACACCCCTCCCATACTTAAACTTGGTCAATTACATAGGGTTTTTGAGCATTTGTTTAATTTGATGAGGTAGTTTTGTTGCACATGTTTAGGTGCCTTGCTTATTATATGTGGTTTACACTTTTCATGATATCTTTGACTTGCGATCTTTGAAGGGACTATCCTTTTGTTTTGCAAGACCTTGCTTTGTGGCCAGTTTTGGGAGAACAAGCCTAGCTTGGGCTTCCATGGGGCAAGAATCCCACAGGTTGGATGCCTAGGGCCTACACACTAGATCACAGATACATGCCTTTGGAGGCCTAGAAGAAACCTTGGATGACCTCACCATGCCCTCACATGCCAAACGACTTGCCCAGGAGGGAAAACATATAACCTTTTTTAGGCTTGACATCATAGAGGGGATAGGGTTTTGGTGGTGATGGAGTTGCTCATTGACACTTGGCATGATTTGACCAGAGGAGGCATGGAGAGACTTTGGTACATGATGAGGAGGCTCAAGGAGCCCCAACTACCTCCTTCTCCTTCTCCAACGACTTGGAAGAGTGTCAAAACATCCCCTAAAGGGGTGATGTCATCTAATTTTTAGGGTTTCTATTGTGCAAAAGTGAAATTTAAATGAATTATTTAATATTATTTGTGTAAAGGGGCAAGATTAGGGTTGGTGACCCCTATCTTGTGGTTTACCCTAAAATTATGTGGACAAACATACTTCAGGACATTTTGTATAAATAGAGATGAACTCTATTTCATTTTAACATAACTTTCCCTTGTGGAGAAGGATACTTGGCTGAAATTTGTGCCCTATTTGGGCATTTCTCATTGTCTCTTGGTTGCTACTCTCTTGTAATGGTTTTACTTTGGCTATTAGATGGATGGATGATGCCCTATCTCTAGTGGAGGACCATTTCTTTCTTTTATGGTGGATTTGTCTGGTTAAAAAGAGGTTTATCTTGTTAATGCTTGGACTAGGTAAGGAATCTTTGTTGTGTTCGACAGCATAGGTATTCCAACAGAGGACAAACACCTTCAATAACCACTCACATAACCAGATCAAAGATCAACACACTGATGTTTTCACGTGGTAAAACCCCTACGGGGAAACATCCACGGCCCCAGCCAACGTGGCCACTTGGAGCAGTTTATTAATGCAAAGAAAAAGATTACAAAGAGATTTTAC
>JASDQU010414864.1:0-10353 GCA_032191745.1 Picea mariana
TTCTTAGGACTTAGATCGGCCAACGAAGCCACTAAACCCGTCGGAGTGGATTAATCCAAACGGCTTGGGTTAAGTAGACAATCCCAGACCAAATTCACTCCTCCAGTTGACGAGCGGTCAATTTTTCCCGTCAACAAATGGCGCTAGAAGGAGGGCCGACTGACAAGCTAGCCTTGTAGGAGCCTTTATTTTAAATGTATTCAATTTCCCCATGGCTCCCCAAATCACTATTTTAGAACATGCTTTCAACTTCTCATTACCCGATGTTCCCAACGAGATAGTCTCTCGCTTCTCCAAACTCACCTTTGATGGTGGAGGCAATACATCTGCTAAAGACCACCTTAACATGTTTTGGTGAAAATGCATCAAACATGACATCTCAGATTTAAGAGTTTTATGCAGACTCTTCGCTTTTACTTTTAGAGGTCGGATTAAACATTGGTTTGAATCCTTTCCAACATGTCACATTTTTTATTGGTTTCAATTTGTAGATGAATTTCTATATGCTTTTGAAATTTATGATTTTGATCAATTATGTGAATAATTTCATACTTCGCTAATCAATGAAAATTCATCTTCGAAAGACTTTTTGACAAGAGTCTATCATATCCTCTGTAAATTTAATATCGATGACATGTCATTTGAATTAAATCTCTTCTATGATGGTTGCATCCCTTCCATCCAGTGATATTCAATCACGAACGAAGAACCAATTGCAAATCCTATCACTCAATTGCAAGAACAATTTTCTTTGCAAGATGAGAAGAATCCTTCCAATAATGTTGAACAATATAGGGAGGTAGAATCTATTGAACAGGTTTTGATTGATAACCAAATTGGTTTTTCCTCCAAATCATTGTATTTTTAGTCTTCGACCAGTATGGAAGAAGATTTGTTTCTGGCTCAAGGTGAATATCCTCATTCTTGTAACTCATGCTCTAATCAATATTTAAAATTAGTCATTGAGGAACACTTAAGCGACAAAAATCATCTTGAACGTTCTAATACTCCTATCAAACTGATTAGAGAAGAAGATACGCAACTAGAAGAAGAAACTTTAAACCTTTGTCCTCAAAATGTACTTTATCCACAGAAAAGACTAGACGTTTGTCACATAAATTTTGAATTATCTATCACACAGAAGGCAAATCCAGATGATCATATTATGTTGAGGAATTCGTCACCAAAACAGAGTAAGAGTTTTAGTGAAGAGAAATGTCTTGAGAATACCATTGTCAATTATCGTAGTTCAAGAGATTCTTTTCATGCGCTTATTTCTGATTCCTTTTATTTTTTATATCCTGATCTCTTCCTAGATTCTAGCGGATTTGACACCTTACCTACAACATCCTACTCTTTTCTGCCACAATCATATCCTTTCGATATGCTAAAATATGGTGAAATTAATTCCAAACCTAACATTGATAAAGTTGGATTTGACGCTTGTTCACTTTCATCACTCATATGGGAAAAGGACATGTTGTGAGATGATTTTACACAGTTTATTTTTGAAAAAGACAATGCACTATATCTTATGGAGATCAAACATTCTACATTTTATATTCATTCTTTGATTAGCTCGAATCTTAATGTTTATGCTTCACATTTTGAAATGATCAATCTCATCAAAGAAAACATTAAAACCAATAATCTAATTGACGTCACGAATCCCCTTATGATGATTTCCCCATTGATATATTCGTTTCATCAAATTCATGGTTTGTATCCTCATTTTTGTGACAAAATTTCAGGATGGCTTGAATATTCATATATAAAAAAATTTCATAATAAAGATAAAGTTGTGCTTGTTTTCTTTTTACCCAAGTATCTTGGAAATAGGCGTGACATATTTCTTTTAGATCCTCCTTGTGAAGAAATAAATGGACACTTAGAGAATTGTCAGGAGGATGGGGCATTTCAGCCTTGGCTGATGGTTATTTCATTTCCTCGTATTCTTGATGATTTTTTCAAAATCACCTACACTCGCCCATGCCATTATGACCCTTATCACGACAAGATTGCACAATGGCTGGAGGATTCATACATCAAGAATTTTCAAGGGAATGGTAAGATCATGCTTACTTTGTTTCTAAATAATGATTATGAAGGTAAGTGTGATATATTTGTGTCATTTTTTGATATATTACCATTCTTGTTAGTAATGTTTGATTTTGTTTCCGTTGCAGGATTGGAGTTACTTCAATGGCTACATTGGAAGCATGACTTCACGTAGTATTCTGATATGTTTAGTAGTTAGGGTAGGGTTAGGAATAGGTTTTCTTTCAGTTTTATTCCTCACTATTTCTCCTTGTAATAATGCAGTCATGAACGCAAGTGGGCGCACTACGAGAACCATAATACGACTATTATGAGGGAAGTCCATTTGATCCTTTTCTCTTTGTTTTTAGTTGAACATTTATTTTCAAAAATGCAATATCGTCATGAATATCTTAAATGGAAAGTAAAGAGATAAATAAATATGAATCAACCCTAACCCAAGGTACCACGAGTAAGACTGCTTTCACATCAATCTGGGTGTTTCTTTTTTCTTTTAGTTTCCCAAGGGATTTTTTTTCGCATGATGCTTTCAGATACATCTTTTGTAAATATTTTCTGTTTTGGTTTCCTTGCTCTTTGTTTTTGTTTGCTGGTTTGTTTTTGTTTTCATTTCTGCTTATCGGTCTTTCTTTTTGAAACAAACATGCCTGTACCATGGGCTAGTTCAAACTGAGAAAACAGAATACTTCCCTTCAGAAATGACTGTTGAAAGTTGTTTAAACATAAATTGTGATATTTTTTCGAGTTTGCAGCCATGTTAAAGATAACTCGTTGTTTGAAAAGCGTTTCTTGATTTCAATCTGCAACTGAAGGTACTCACGATCATCCATAAAAGTGCTTTTTACATTGTCCTTGTTCCTTAAGAGAACAACTCAGAGATGTCTCCCTGCTCTTGAAAGTCAGTTTATTAACAAACTATTTCTAGATCTTAATGAAGGACAACTAAGAAGTTTCTTCAAGGTCTGCAATTTACTAAGATGTGTTCAAAAACTAGGATTTTCAGCGTCACCCCGCTCTATTAAAAATCTCTAAAAAACTAAATAATTTTTCAGAGAGCTGTGGGAAGTGCTTGTAAACCCGTCGGAATACTGAACATGTCTGCTGGCAGTGGGTAAATGCATGCATGACGCCAAGATAACTTCGTCATGGGTACTGAACGGGCCCGCTGGCAGCGAAGCAATGTTAGGTATATACAAATTCTCAGATATGGATTATTTTTTACCTTAAATGTCCTTCATTATGATATGGAACTTCTTGGCAGGATACAAATATCAGAGTGGGTTAAATGACATCCCTATTGAGGCTATGGATGCCTGCTGGCAGCAGCGGCCTTGTCAACAGTATTGAAGATTTTAACTTTAATATCGTGACTCTCTTCTGTTAAGATTGTTGTTAGTTTTCATCTTTTTAAAATAACTGTAATCTGAAACTGGAATGCATTTTAATTGTTTACGATGTTTAGACAACTGTCTGGTTGTTTTCGATTTGAATTTTTTTCTGATTATCCTAATATGAACTCATTCATTTGGCAGAGATAACTGCTTCTCCTAGTGTGTCGCGATTGTTGGTAGTAATAATATAATTTCTATTTTTACAAGCTTCTTACACAGGGTCTCTAAATTCTCATTACTCGTCATGAGCATTCTCACTAAACGACACTTGTCACTTGTCATTTTTTACATATCTTCCTTTCGATTTTTGTTTTCATGACTATAAGCATGAAAAATCACAGCTGGAATTGACACTTTGTTTCGATTTTTGAAAACTGTTCATATGGTCTTTTATCGAATTGTCACATTTTACTATGAACATGATTGTTTGCCTAGTTTATAACTCCTTGGTCCTAAGCATGCCTTGGTTATGTAAGTGAAAGACCTCCACTCATTTATATTTGATTAATATCATTGGAGTTTTTGACTCATAAAAGTTGTTAATTATTCAATGTTTATTTGATACATTTACCTTGTGAACAAGTCATGAATGTGCGTTTTATGGTTTTCAAGTGTTTACATCCTTACACGCACTCATATCCCAAGGTGTCATGTGAAGCACAACGTGATATTATTGCTCTGTATGGCCTCAGGCTTCACGATCTCATTCCCACGCATGGTGATTAACGCCTCTACCTACCATTTCGATCTGTCACAACATTGTTTTGTTTGGGGCTATGGCTCTGTGTTTTTTCTATCAAACCCTACCTCTGACTTTTGTGTTGTTAGCCATGGCTCCTATGGTGAGGATTGAGCCCAATGGCATCCAAACCTTGTTATCATTTGACAACACCAGAGACAACTTAGAAAGGAACGACTGGCATTTGTTTATTGAAAAGTTTGAGGGTTTCAATCTGAGAGTTGCCCAAGAGTTCACATTGACTTTCAACAGTTGCAGAGCAAAGATAGGAGACGTGCAGCTTGAGGTAAATGAATATTTTATAAGCCAAGCTACAGGTTTACCCATTGTCGGCAAAAAGTGGTTCAAGAACGCAAAATTTGAAGAGGTCCCCTGGTCATTGTTGTTCACCTCAAGAAAAATTATCAGTTGCGACCGAGGTATGCCTGTCTCATCTTTAAAACCTAGATGGCATGATCTATTATCTATTGTGAAACAGTTCATTACGTGTGAAGGAAGATTTGGTTTGGTTTTCTTGTATCACCTATGATTTCTTATGAGTTTCATTGACTTCCCGTTGAACATGCCCTATTTCCTCCTTAGAAGTATATACAAGATGGAAAAGCGGTTTTAGAGGAAGAAGTCTGATTCTAGTTTGTTCCATCATGGTTTAATCAATATTATCATTGTGCATTAGTTTCTATTAAACAACGATTGTTGGGATTCTTTTGTGTTACGAAATGCTTTGGTAATAGTGAGTTGGGACAGGTTGATAAGCCTGTTATCACAGAAACCCTTGTGAAGCCTACCACCTCTCCTCCACCACTCCTACCTTGTGATCCTGTCTCTAATTTGGAGCCCTCGACCTACCCTGATGCTACTCAACCTGACACTTAATCGGATTTGTATCCTAACAGTTGTACAAAGACTGTTAAAAAACCCAGAGGGAAAAATCTTAAGGGCAACGCTGATATTAATTATAAGAATAAAAGGGTCACTCATTGGATTTCACGATGTGCTCAAAACAAACCCAAGCCCTGTGCAGACAAAAAAAATACAATCGAGGTAAGTGAGGATTCGGATTCAGAAATTGAAAGGTTCTTGGTCGAAGAGTATCCATATTCATATGGACTTTGCCCTGACAGACCCTACGATTATGTTACCAACCTGCCACCGTGTCTAAAGGACGATCCTCTTTTTCCTGGCATCAAACTCCGTGATGAACCTACATGTAAAATGGACAATTATCCAGCTGTTAATACTATCAGTGCTAATACACAGTCTCTACAGCCGCACTGTAATAAATGTCGATCCTGGATCGACAGGTATTACAAGGATGTGCCTTTACTACAGTCCCAACGTAAATATTTGAAAGACCAGGTGGATTTGTTGGTAAACGAGAACAGTAGGCTCCAATCCATAGCTCAACCAAAGGACAAATGCCTAAAAACTACAGGGTCTGTCATTTTTAAGAATGTGGAAGCAACGACAACAATAGTAAATTCAAAGATTGTTTGATTTGTTTGAATCCCATGATTTGAGGAACTCATGATTTTCAAAGAGATATGAAGCACTGTTGGGATCTCCCAGCCATACAATCTTGATGCTTTTAGTAAATAGATTAGGCTGTTAGTTTTTTGATATCAAGAAAAATCTGGGAGGTTGCATCCCCCACATTTTTGAACAGATTTGATGTTATCAACATGAAACATTTTGTTCCTGGAGCCTATATAAGCATGTTATTTTGTAAACTTGAAACCATCTCTGGCTGGGGAAAAAACTATGGATTTCTGATTTATAGACTTGAATAGAATATGATATTTGTGACATCTTTAGCTTCTCCATATCATGTTTTTATTCAAGTCATGATTATTTTGATTTGTAATTAAATTATGATTTCTTTTGATATCATGGTTTACTACAGATTGGTAGGATATAAATTTTTATATATTATCCATGTTTATGTTCCAGATTTAACATACAGTAATCATTCTGTTCAAACTTGAGATTAAGATATTTATCTTTATCATTTGTTGAACATTTATACACAAGTTTTCACTGCAGGATTTATCTCAATGTGGCTGCTTGTGAAATTATGAGATTGCTATGATCGTATCGCTTATATGTTATATCATTTGAATTCCATTATTGTTGTTTCACATTTATGAGAAGCAATTGTAGGTTCTGTTGTGGGTTTACCTCATCAGACAAGGAGATGGGATGCTACACACTGAACAAATAGTGGATGCGACAACAGGTCAGTTTACTAGTTTAATTTCATTAGTTGAATGAATACAGAAACTTCTTGTAGCTAAAACGTTTTCTATTATCTATGATTTATGTTTTCAATTAGACAGTTTGTTATTCCATTTCTTGTTTATAAACATTATAAGAAAATAAATCAAAAAGATTGAAAGATAGCTTTGTTGTTGTTTAATAAATCAATCCATATTCGATTTTCGTGGATTTAGATTAAAATTCGCGTTTTGTAAATGTTATATATACATTAGAAATAAAGTCATTTGTATATATTATACATATAATAAGTAGACTTATGTTATAAATATTAGTTAGTAAACTGTAAATATATATTAGATCTGTATATAGTTTTCAGCGAGTGTTATTCATCAAGTTATTTTATCTTCTTTAGTTTTGTTTTTCACTTTCTTAGGACTTAGATCGGCGAACAGAGCCGCTAAACCTGTCGGAGTGGATTAATCCAAACGGCTTGGGTTAAGTAGACAAACTTGGACTGGATTCACTCCTCCAGTTGATGAGCGCTCAATTTCGCCCATCAACAAATGGCGCTAGAAGGAGGGTCGACTAACAAGCTAGCCTTGTAGGAGCCTTTATTTTAAATGTATTCAATTTCCCCATGGCTCCCCAACTCACTGTGTTGGAACATGCTTTCAATTTCTCATTACCCGATGTTCCCAACGAGACAGTCTCTCGCTTGTCCAAACTCACCTTTGATGGTGGAGGTAATACATCTGCTAAAGACCACCTTAACAAGTTTTGGTGCAAATGCATCAAACATGACATCTCAGATTTAAGAGTTTTATGCAAACTATTCGCTTTTATTTTTAGAGGTCGGATTAAACATTGGTTTAAATCCTTTCCAGCATGTCACATTTTTGATTGGTTTCAATTTGTAGATGAATTTGTAGATGCTTTTGAAATTTATGATTTCGGTCAATTATGTGAAGAATTTCATACTTCGCTAATCAACGACGATTCATCTTCGGAAGACTTTTTGACAAGAGTCTATCATATCCTCTGTAAATTTAATCTTGATGACATGTCATTTTCATTAAATCTCTTCTATGATGCTTGCGTCCCTTCCATCCAGTCATATTCAATCATGAACGAAGAACCAATTGCAAATCCTATCACTCAACTACAAGAACAATTTTCTTTGCAAGATAAGAAGAATCCTTCCGATAATGTTGAACAAGCTAGGGAGGTAGAATCTATTGAACAGGTTCTGATTGATAACCAAATTGGTTTTTCCTCTGAATCATTGTATTTTTAGTATTCGACCAGTATGGAAGAAGATTTGTTTCTAGCTCAAGGTGAATATCCTCATTCTTGTAACTCATGCTCTAATCAATATTTAAAATTAGTCATTGAGGAACAATTAAGCGATGAAAATCATCTTGAACGTTCTAATACTCCTATGAAATTGATTAGAGAAGAAGATATGCAACTAGAAGAAGAAACTTTAAACCTTTGTCCTCAAAATATACTTTATCCACAGGAAAGACTAGACATTTGTCACATAAATTTTGAATTATCTATCATACAGAAGGCAAATCCATATGATCATATTATGTTGAGGAATTCGTCACCAAAACAGAGTAAGAGTTTTAGTGAAGAGAAATGTCTTGAGAATACCATTGAAAAGTATTGTAGTTCAAGAGATTATTTTCATGCGCTTATTTATGATTCCTTTTATTCTTTATATCCTGATCTCTTCCTAGATTCTGGAAGATTTGACACCTTACCTACAACATCCTACTCTTTTCTGCCACAATCATATCCTTTCGATATGCTAAAATATGGTGAAATTAATTCCAAACCTAACATTGATAAAGTTGGATTTGACGCTTGTTCACTTTCATCACTCATATGGGAAAAGGACATGTTGCGAGATTATTTTACACAGTTTATTGTTGAAAAAGACAATGCACTATATCTTATGGAGATCAAACATTCTACATTTTATATTCGTTCTTTGATTAGCTCGAATCTTAATGTTTATGCTTCACATTTTGAAATGATCAATCTCATCAAAGAAAAAATTCAAACGAATGATCTAATTGACGTCACAAATCCTCTTATGATGATTTCCGCATCGATATATTCATTTCATCAAAGTCATGGTTTACATCCTCATTTTTGTGAAATTGTTTTAGGATGGCTTGAATATTCATATATAAAAAAATTTCATAATAAAAATAAAGTTGTGCTTGTTTTCTTTTTACCTAAGTATCTTGGAAATAGGCATGACATATTTCTTTTAGATCCTCCTTGTGAAGAAATAAATGGACACTTAGAGAATTTTCGGGAGGATGGGGCATTTCAACCTTGGCTGATGGTTATTTCATTTCCTCGTATTCTTGACGATTTTTTCAAAATCACCTACACTCGCCCATGCCATTATGACCCTTATCACGACAAGATTGCACAATGGCTGGGGGATTCATACATCAAGAATTTTCAAGGGAATGGTAAGATCATGCTTAATTTGTTTCTAAATAATGATTATGAAGGTAAGTGTGATATATTTGTGTCATTTTTTGATATATTACCATTCTTGTTAGTAATGTTTGATTTTGTTTCCGTTGCAGGATTGGAGTTTCTCCGATGGATACATTGGAAGCATGACTTCACGTAGTATTCTGATATGTTTAGTAGTTAGGGTAGGGTTAGGAATAGGTTTTCTTTCAGTTTTATTCCTCACTATTTCTCTTTGTAATAATGCAGTCATGAACGCAAGTGGGCACACCACGAGAACCATAATACAACTGTTATTAGGGAAGTCCACTTCATCCTTTTCTCTTTGCTCTTAGTTGAACATTTATTTTCAAAAACACAGTATCGCCATGAAAATATTAAATGGAAAGTAAAGAGATAAATAAATATGAATCAATCCTGACCCAAGGTACCACGAGTAAGACTGCTTTCACATCAATCTGGGTGTTTCTTTTTTCTTTTAGTTTCCCAAGGGATTTTTTTTCGCATGATGCTTTCAGATACATCTTTTGTAAATATTTTCTATTTTGGTTTCCTTGCTCTTTGTTTTTCTTTGCTGGTTTGTTTTTGTTTTCATTTTTGCTTATCGGTCTTTCTTTTTGAAACAAACATGCCCGAACCACGGGCTAGTTCAGACAGAGAAAACATAATACTTCCCTTCAGAAATGACTGCTGAAAGTTGTTTAAACATAAATTGTGATATTTTTCTGAGTTTACAGCCATGTTAAAGATAACTCGCTGTTTGAAAAGCGTTTCTTGATTTCAATCTGCAACTGAAGGTACTCACGATCATCCATAAAAGTTCTTTTTATGCTGTCCATGTTCCTTAAGAGAACAACTCAGAGATGTGTCCCTGCTCTTGAAAGTCGGTTTATTAACAAAATATTTCTAGATCTTAATGAAGGATAGCTAAGAAGTTTCTTCAAGGTCTGCAATTTACTAAGATGTGTTCAAAAACCAGGATTTTCAGCGTCACCCCACTGTATTAAAAATCTCTAAAAAACTAAATAAATTTTCAGAGAGCTGTGGGAAGTGCTTGTAAACCTGCCGAGATACTGAATAGGTCTGCTGGAAACTGGTAAATGCATGCATGACACCAAGATAACTTTGCTAGGGTACTGAACAGGCCCACTGGAAGTGAAGCAATGTCAGGTATATGAAAATTCTCAGATATGGATTCTTTTTTACCTTAAATGTCCTTCGTTCTGATCTGGAACTTCTTGGCAGGATACAGATATTAGAGTGGGTTAAATGACATCCCTGTCAAGGCTATGGACGCTTGCTGGCAGTAGTGGCCCTGTCAACAGTATTGAAGATTTTAACTTTAATATCGTGACTCTCTTCTTTTAAGATTGTTGTCAGTTTTCGTCTGTTTAAAATAACTGTAATCTGAAACTGGAATGCATTTTAATTGTTTATGATGTTTAGACA
>JASDQU010414869.1:0-10400 GCA_032191745.1 Picea mariana
CTGCCTCTACCGCGGGTGAGACTTCATCTCCTTCGTAGGTGTTGCCGAAAGGGCCGGTAGTTAGAGTTTTTTTGGTGCGCTGTTGTAGCGTTAAACCCTCGGTCTGCCCCATTCCATTTTCGGGGCCTGAAACTGTGATTGTTGGGAACTGAGAAAGAAGAAGCTTTGTGCAAAGATCCATCCTGAAACTGTGAAAGCTCTATGCGTAGATTTGTGCCCTAGCGCACAATATTCTACTTGACTTATAAAGCTCTGTGCTAAAGAAAGAAGGTCAGATTTGAAAGAAAGAAACTCGATCTAAAGAAAGAAGATCAGATCTGAGGGAAAGAGGCAAGATATGAATGCTTGGCACTCTAAGAAAGGTAAGAATAAAAGAGGTAAGATCTGTAAGCTCTGTGCTCTGATAAAGGTAAGAATAGTTAAAAGGTTTTAGATCTGAAAGCTTTGTGCTCTATAAAAGTAAGATAAGTAGAAATTTTTGTTTCTAGAGTATGGATCTAGGTATGATTGATCGATTCTGTCCTAGCTTAAAAACTGGGGCACTAATAGATAAAATAAGTTTTGATAAGAATAGATCTGATAAGAATCATGAAAGACATGTTATACCTATGCATAGAAAAGATGTTTGGACTAACAAATGCAGGATTGTAGAAAGAATTTGTTGCAGGTTATCTCATACGATCCTAGCACGTAGTACAGAAGAGGCTGGGGATCATTTAAAAGAAAGAGAGGATTAACCCTCTATTATAGTTGCAGAAGACTGGGACATCTAGCTAAGGAATGCCCTGGAAGAAGACCTAGTTGTCTTTGTTGTAAGGCTATGGACCTTGAAGTGATGGATTTCCCTAGAATGATCACTACGCTTGAAAGAATGACTCTGAACCAGGAGAACCCTAAGACAGATCTAGAAACTAAGGCTACAAAAGAATCTTAGAAAGAATCAGAGAAGGTATTACTATAGATGAAAGACACCTTGGATGACCATTGACATGTTAGACTATAAGATATTTTGGAAGACAAAGAATTAATTGAAGCAAGAATATGGGACTTCGACATTGACTGTATAGATGAGGAAACACAAGTGAATATCATGACAGAGATAACTTGGGAAGCTATAGGAAGGCTTGATATGATCCCTTCACTAGGAGGAATAGTGTTATTCAGAGGAAAGCTGGTAAACTTATGTGGGAGACTCGCTCAGATACCTATGAACATTAATGGAACTTCGACAGAGGAAGACTTTGAGATTATTAAGTTTATTGAAGACAACACCCAGTTTACCATGCTAATAGAGAAAACCTTGGATTGACAGAGCTCAACCCAGACAAAAGGAAGAAGAAGAAGATTTGGAGCAGAAGAAACAAGACTTAAAAGATTTCATGACTAGAAGGATCGCACAATTGATTGAAGAAAATGAGAACAGATCAAAGCTAGTTATCACTAGAAACATTGATGTCGAAGCTGCAAGAACATTAGGAGACCCACAGAAGACTAAAGTACTTACTCCATATAAAGAAAAGGTGTTACCCCTGAATCCTAGGAAAGAATATCAACAATGCACAGTGACTGTGTTAAAAGACGATAAGAATCGAAATGGAAAAGAGACTACCGAGACGAGGCTCACTGGAAAAAAGGCCAAAAAGATAAGTAAGAAGAGGGATAAGTTACATAATATTCTAGAGGGAGATTCACAGAAAGAAAATTTGCAGAATTGGAGCTTTGTTGGGATACCAGAACAATGACACATGGCACTTCGCCATGGCGAAGTAATATAGCCATTGGGGCTGATATATCCATTCAACTTCTGCCCCAAACATACATAAAAGAAATAAAGGTTCATCATCAGACYGTTGTACCASGCCATAATGGATYGAACAAGAGTTAATAGGGGCTCGTAACCGTTGCAAATGAACTGTTGGACCGAGCAAGACCAAGAAAAATGAAGAAGCCCAAGATGTCCACAATACCTCGACGAAGGCTGCTTCTATCTCACTTGAGAAAGGAGGTGATGACGAAGAGATAGATGGAACAGAAGTGGAACAGAATAAAGGAGAAGTCACACCACCTAGAGATGAGGAGGACCCCTCAAAGAAAAGGAAGGTTTCCCCTCCGAAACCTTCCTCAAGGAAAAAATTGAAAGCAACCAGGAATAAGTTTGAGACCACCCTCACCTCAGACGACTTTGACTTCATTGTCGTAGCACTGAATGATGCTTTGCTGGAGATAGCAAAGAAGAAGGAAGCTAAGCAGGAGGAGGTGTTCAGTTGGATCAAGGTTGAAATTAAAGAAGTGCAGTAGGCACTACGGTCCAACCGTGTAGTTTCTATTGCGCCTCTATCAGCAGGAACACCAGAAATAGAAGATGAGCCATCTCAACTCCACCAGATCACTGATACAGTCAAAGCTCACCTTCGACGAGCACAAAAGGAGACATCGCAAGCCACCCAGGATTTGGCACAAGCACAGGAAGACCTTCTAGAAAAGCGCAATAATTTCGAACGTGAGAAGCTTACTTTGCAAGAGAGGTTCCATAAAGAAAAATCCCAACGACATAAATAAAAAGAATAGTTGCTCATAGAGCAAATCAAAGTATAGGAGATGCTCCACAGAGCACTTTGCTCTGTGACAGTCATTGAAGTAAAGGTCGAAGAATGAGTTCCACAACAGGTGGCACAACTCGAAGATGTAATCCATCAGCTCCAACAATGCATAGCTGGCTTGGAGATCTGCACTGTTCCCGAGACCCCTCAAGATGTACGAGACCAAAGGGAGGCAACTACCCATGACACAGTTTACAGATTAAAATCTCTTGCCTTGGAGTGCAAGCAACTGAGTAACCGGAGCACTCAAACATATGAAAACCTCTCTGAGAACCCAGAGTTACAGGCACTAGAGTCGCAACTCCACGAAGCGAAGCAACACACAGATACACTATAGGCGCAGCTGAAGGCCCTATCAGCTGTAGATAGAATGAAGAGGTCTCACGAACAACGTACAACACAACAAAAGATACATATGATTCAAAGCAAAGTGATGTAGGTCACTCAATGACTTCAACCTATGCAAGATAAGGCATGCCTGTTGTTCACAGAGGTCGAGAGCCAAGGAGTAGAGCTAGAACAACTCATCGTCACAATAGAACAACACCTAGAAGGGTCAGTGAACGATGCAGTGATCCATGAGTTCACTGAACAAGAGGCCACAACAAAGCAACAAGTTGAAGTAGCTCGAGCCAAGATCGAGGCATTCGAGGCAGAATTGATCAGACTGGAGTGACTCGGGACGAGTCACATGTGAGTGTTGGGGGCCTGTTGGCCCTTGACCAAGTTGTGGGAGTTTCTTGGTCATGTTGACCTATTTTGGGACTTCGACAGCCTGTCGAAGGAGGATCACAAGACGGAGAGAAGATCACGGGATCTCATCCCACTTTTGGGTCCTTTTTGGGTTTTTGGGATTATGTAACGGGATTGGGATGYCGTCCCATGGGTTTACCCATGTTTAGGCCTATTTTGTCTAGGCCATATAGAGAAGTAGTGGATGATATATCTATGTGATGTAGCCTAAGTGCCAAGAGTTGAATCTGTGTGATCAAGGMTTTCTKCATTTTGTGTAAGACTTGTAGAGATGAGTGAAAACCCMTGTGAGAKACTGTAGAAGGCTTTGTGTTGTAGCACAAGGAAGAAGGGTCTAGCGAGCTGCACAGATCTTCTGTCCTGTGYGGAGTAAGGGTTTTGATGGATTTATGCTTGTAACCAACTGACCGAAGAATATAAATAAGAATATTTGGTGGACATAGCCCTAGTAGAGGGGTGAACCATGTAAACACTRTGTTATGATGCTTTGTGCTTGTGTTAATGAGTTTATGTCTTCTTTTCTAAGTGCTTGGATATAGTTGGATAGATCTACTTGCTTTGTGMTTATCACATGTGAGAATGTTATATCTAATSTAAATGGTCATGCTTAGTGCTTGATATGCTCATTTTGATCCATTTGTATATGCTAAGTGATTGAATATTGTAGATTGGTGTGAATACTGTGAAGATCTGTTGTATTAGTGAAGTGAATATTGATTACATATTAAGGAACTGACGGTGCTAAGAGCTGTATGAAGTATTATAATCATAGATCTGTGTCCCAGATAAGGTTGCATACACTTGAGTCCTGCAACCACCCCTGCCTCTACCTTGGGTGAGACTTCATCTGCTTCGCAGGTGTTGCCGAAAGGGTCGATAGTTAGGGTTTTGTTTGTGCACTATTGTAGCGTTAAACCCTGGGTCTTCCCCTGTGCCAACATGCCCTCCACATCTCTTTCACCTTCTATTTCTTCATTCTGAGTGTTGCACAGATTGTCTTCGTCTGGTGCTTCCTCCTGTACATGGTAACATGACAACAGTTCTGTTGGCCATTGACCAAGTTTTGGGAGATACTTGGTCATGTTTGACCATTTTTGGGACTTAGACAGCTTGTCGAAGATGGAGTGCCAGACGAAGCGGAGATTGTGGAATCTCAACCCACTTTTGGGTCCTTTTTGGGTTTTTGGGATAATGTAACAGGAATATGATGTTGGCCCATGGGCTTTGCCCATGTTTAGGCCTATTTTGTATGTATAAATAAGTAAGTTAGGCAATGTAAGTAGTATAGTACATCTATGTGATGGTAAATATTGCTATGTGCAAGTGATCTATGTGATTGAGTAGGCTCTATGCATACTGTGGAACTTGCAGTGTTAAGTGTGAGTGTTTGTAAGAGACTGGGTGCTCAGATACTCGAGGAAGGAGGATCTAGCGAGGTGCGCAGATCTCCTATCTTATGCGGAGTAGGGTTTTGGTGGCTTTGTGCTTGTAACCGATTTGACTAAAGACAATAAAGAAGAAGAGTTGGTGGACGTAGCCCTAGGGTGGGGGTGAACCACATAAATACTGTGTGTTATGCTTTGTTCTTCGACTTGATGTGTTTATCCCTTATTTTGCTAAGTGCTTCGACATGTTTAGACAGATCTTCTTATGATTTGTGCTTATTAGACATGTATGAATGTGCTTAGTGCTGATCTACCAGATCTGATCTGTTTTACTATGGCTAAATGCTGAAATACCTTAGACCTAAGTGAATTCTGCGATGCTCTGTGCTATCTGCGAAGTAGAGTAATGATTGAATATTGATAATCTATCAGTGCTAAGTGATCTGTAAGCAATATAATCACAGATCTGTGTCCCAGCTAAGGTTGTAGACACTTGAGTCCTACAACCACCCCTTCCTCTACCTAAGGTGAGACTTCATCTGCTTCGTAGGTGTTGCCGAAAGGGCCAGTAGTTAGGGCTTTGTTGGTGCGCTCTTGATCATTGAACCCCGGGTCTGCCCTTGTGCCAGCAAATGGTTCCATTGCTGAGACCTAAAACTGTGATTGCTAGGAACTAAGAAAGAGGAAGCTCTGTGCAAAGATTCATCCTGAAACTGTGAAATCTTTGTGCATAGAGCTGTGCCCTAATGCACAATATTCTACTTGATCTGTAAAGATTTATGCTCCAAGAAAGGTAAAAGTGAGAATTTCTAATTGAAAAAGGTAAGCTCTATAAGCTTTGTGCTCTGATAATGGTAAGAATAGTGAAAATTCTTAGATTTGAAAGCTTTGTGCTCTGAAAAAGTAAGATAAGTGGAAATTTTTGTTTCTAAAGTATGGATCTAGGTATATCTGATAGGTTTTGTCTTAGTTTGAAAGCTAGGGTGTTAATAAATGAAATAAGGTTTGATATGAATAGATCTGATAAGAATAATGAAAGATATGTTATACCTATGCATAGAAATAATGTTTGGACTAACAAATGGATGTAGGATCCTAGAAAGAATTTGTTGCAGGTTAGCTACGATGATCCAAGTGCATAATACAKACAAAGCTGGGGATCATTTAGAAGAAAGAGAGGATTAACCCTCTGTTATAGTTGYAGAAGACCAKGACATCTTACTAAGGAATGTCCTGGCAGAATCCCTAGTTGCCTCTGTTGTAAGGCTATGGACCATGAAGTGTTGGATTGCCCTAGARTGATCGCTAAGCTTGAAGGAATGAACCTGAGTTAAGAGAACCCTAAGGCAGATCCAGMAGAGGCAGAACCCCTGAAAGAATTAGAGAAAGTATGGATACAAATAAAATAAACCCTGAATGACCACCGACATGTCAGCTTATCATAGATATTCAAAGAGAAGGAATGCATCGAAGCAAGAATAGGGGACTTTGATATTGACTGTGTTTTGGATGAGGAAACACAGATGAATATTATTCCAGAAAGAACCTGGGAAGATATAGGAAGGCCTGATATGATCCCTTCCCTAGGAGGAATAAGTTTATTCAGATGAAAGCTAGTAAACCTATGTGGAAGGCTCGCTCGAATACCTATCACTGTCAATGGAACTTTAACAAAGGAAGATTTTGAGATTATCAAATGTATTGAAGACAACGCCCTGTTTTCCATGTTACTAGGGAAACCTTGGATTGAAAGAGATCAAGCCAGATGAAAAGAAGAAGAAGAAGCCTTGGAATAGAAGAAACAAGAGTTAAAAGATTTCATGACCAGAAAGATCGCTCAATTGATTAAAGAACATGAAAATGAATCAAAGCTATTTGACCCTAGAGACTCCGATGTCGAAGCTGCAAGACCACTAGAATACCCTCAGAAGACTAAAGTACTTACTCTAGAAGTAGAAGAGATGTTAACCTTGAAAGATTCTCAACAATGCGTAGTAACTATATCTAAAGAAGATAAGAATCAAAATGGAAAGAAGAATACTGAGACAAAGCTCACTGGAAAGAAGGCTAGGAAGCTAAGTAAGAAGAGGGATAAGATTGAAAAATTACAGAAGGTTTTAGAGGGAGCCTCACAGAAGGAAAATTTGTAGAATTTGAGCTTCACTGAGGTATCAGAACAATGACATAGGTCACTTCATCATGGAAAAGAAATATAGCCATTGGGGACGATATATCCGTTCGACTGATGCTCCGAATGGTTGGAAAAACATTTATGGCTCACCACCTGACCGTTTGATCGCACCATAACGGACATAACAAGAGTTAACGAAGCCTCATACTCGTTGCAAGAAATCGGTTGCTGAGTTTCCTATTTATCCCGTCGTGCCATGCACGAAGAACACTTTTGCCAAATCGAGAATTTGAGCTTGCAACCTTGGTTAATATTATCCAGTGATCATTAAGCCCTTACTTTCCATCTTATTGTCGTGTCTACATTACTTCATGAACCCGATAATATTAACTGCGAGCATGTATGTCCGAGGAGATTAGAGCACTTGAAGAATATGTGAGGGAAGTACTCGTTGATCTCAGGACTGAGAAAGTCATGTCAGAAAGAAGGATGTATATAGGTGTGCAAGCATCATTGATAGGAGGAGTCCAAGCTTCTCCATCGACTGCTTGTGGAGCAGGAACTTCCAGAATCACGACAAAGATGAGAATGAAGCATAGAGACGACCTCATGAATGCTAAGTTGATTCTAAGCATCTTACCTGCGTATAGAGACGAACTCTTTTCTTGTACAGAGATAACGTGCCTAGAGATTTTGACTATACCTTGGTCACTGCGTACCTCCCGAAAGGGATACGCGCAGTTCACATAGACCAGGATAAGATAACAGTGTTGAAGTTTAGTGAATTCAACCTTGGATATCATAAATCTTACAGTATGCTCGCCCCACATAAGTATCTGACCAAGACGAAAGGCAAGAATTCAAAGATTATCCCCCAGCCTTGGACCCATAACCTCGCACAATCTACCCTGCTTAATGTTATGAAGATCCCACACTTTGGACGACATCAATAAGTGAACGCATGTGTTAAGTTGTTTTTATCTTGTTATCAAGGAGGATATTTATGGCTGAACCGACGTATCACAGTGGATCCGACCTTGATCCATTGGATCACTACGTTGAGCATGCAAGGCTCTGACCCACATGATTTTTACCCTGGAAAGACCACAGATCGAGCCTTAGCACAGAATATAAAAGAGACTTATGGCGATGTCGAGAAGGGCACGTGCGGCTATAAGGTAGCCCCTTTTCAGAATGATGCAGTACACCTCGCCTGTCAACTGATCGCAGGAAAGTTAGTTGACAAGAAATGACCAACCCAAGTCACTGGATTCATAGTAGACCTCGCAGGAAAGTGTGCAGAGGGCCTACAGATGAAGTGGGCGCAATACTTGGTAAACCAACTATAGCTCAACTGCAGAGAATCCCAGGACCAAGGATATGAGTTCCATTTCAGTTGGCTCCTGATCCTGATTGCTTTCGTTGCATGGGAGATGTCGAAAGGTGTGACCTTCCTGGACATCGAGCCATTTGAACCGTTGGCCATGAAGTTCAGTACCCTGTGGTACTCGAACGATATGAATAAACAATGCCAGTCAAATGTCGTGTTTCATTCATATTATAATCAATTGAAAGTAGCTATCCAGTCTACACCGTGCATCACTCCAAACACCCTCTATAGGTTTTGGACCCTGATGAAGTTCAACGCAGACAAACACTTTCTCTACATCACAACGCTCGCTGATGAGCACAAGMAACAGTTAYAGTTSTATTATAKATTAACAGAAGAAGATCTGGAGGAGATCACAAAGTAATGGTCGGAAAACATTCTTGTTCTAGCTGMYTTTGCARAGATATTTGATGTAGACAGTTCAGAAACTGCGCAGGATATACCCATACCTAGCATGCAACAAAATATCAATGAAGTGCAAGACTTAAGTAGTGCCTTGGTGAAGACTACTTCTATAACGCCAGAGTAAGAGGGTGATGGTGAATATTTATAAGAAGTCGAATAGAAGCACAAAGACAAAGTAGAGCTTTTGAAGAAGACGAAGGGTTCACCTCATAAACCTTCTTCCCAGAAGAAGTCCAAATCTCCCGTGACTAAGTTGCAGACTACACTGACCCCAGACGACTTCAAATTCATCGTCGTAGCTTTGAATGATGCTGCGATGGAGATAGTAGAGAAGCAAGAGACTAAGCAAGAGGAGATGTATAGTTGGATAGAGATAGAGATTCAAGGAGAGCAACAAGCACTTCAGTCGAAGCACGCAGTCTCCACTGTGCCCCTGTCAGTCGGAACACCAGAAGTAGGAGATGAGCCAGCTCAACTTGACCAAATCGCGGATTCAGTCGAGGCTCGACTTCAAAAATCACAAGATGAAGCAGAGAAAGCCACTCAGGCTTTGACACAAGTATAGGGACTACTTGTAAAACAATGCAGGGATGCAGAACAAGAAAAAAGTTCTCTCCAAGCAAAGTGGAATGACGAGAAAGCACGATTACAACAAAGAAATGAACAGTTGCTGGTGGAGAAAATGGAAGTAAAGGAAGCAGTCAACATAGCACTTCGCTTTGTGATAGTCATTGAGGTAAAGAATGAAGAAAGAATCCCACACCGGGTGGCACAACTCGCAGAAGTGATCCAGAAGCTCTAGTAACGCATTGCAGATCTAGAGCTTCACGCAGTACCTGAGACCCCTCAAGAGATCAGAGACCAAAGATAAATAACTGCCCGCAACGCATTTGACAGACTAAAAGCTCTTGCCTTGGAGTGCAAGCAGCTGAGTAGCCATAGTGCCCAGACATATGAGAACCTCACCGAGAACTAGAGTTATATAAATTGGAGTCGCAGCTCTAGGAGGCAAAGTATGAAGCTGAAAAGATACAAACGTAGATGAAGGCCCTGCCACCTGTAGAAAGAATGAAGAGATCTCATGAGCAACGCATGACCCAAAAACAGATCCATACGATCTAGAGCAAAGTGATGGAAGTGACTCAACAACTTCAACCGATGAAAGATAAGGCATGTCAGTTGTTCAAAGAGGTTGAAAGCCGAGGAGGAGAGCTAGAACAGGTTGCGAGTGCAGCAGAACAACGCCTAGAGGGACCCATCAATGACAAACTCATCCAAGAGTTTTTCAAGCAAGAGGTCGTAGCACAACAATAGGTCAAAGCAGCTCGAGCCAAGCTCGAGGCAGAATTGATTAGATCAAAGTAACTCGGGACGAGTCACAGGTGAGTGTTGGGGGCCTGTTGGCCCTTGACCAAGTTTTGGGAGATACTTGGTCATGTTTGACCATTTTTGGGACTTCGACAACCTGTCAAAGATGGAGCGCTAGACGAATTGAAGATTGTGGAATCTCAACCCACCTTTAGGTTTTTGGGATAATGTAACAGGAATGGGATGTCGGCCCATGGGATTTGCCCATGTTTAGGCCTATTTTGTATGTATAAATAAGTAAGTTAGGCGATGTAAGTAGTAGATTACATCTATGTGATGGTAAATATTTCTTTGTGCAAGTGATCTATGTGATTGAGTAGGCTCTGTGCATACTGTTGAACTTGCAGTGTTAAGAGTGAATGTTTGTA
>JASDQU010414870.1:8815-19168 GCA_032191745.1 Picea mariana
CATCCTAGGTGATTGCTTCAGACCATATAGTGACTTATTTAGCTTACAGACCAACTCTTTCTTTCCCTTCACTACAAGGCCTTCCGGTTGCTTCATGTAGATTTCTTCTTTCAAATCCCCATGTAGGAATGTTGTCTTCACATCCATCTGTTCCACTTCAAGATCAAAAGCAGTAGCAATAGATGAAATAAATCTAATAGAAGTTAACTTAGCAACAAGAGAAAAAATATCACCAAAGTCAATTCCCTCTACCTGGGAATAACCTTTTACTACTAATCGAGTTTTGTATTTCTCCACTTTACCTTTGCATTAAAATTCTTCTTAAACAACCATTTGCTACCAACATATTTTCTTCCAGCTGGCAACTCAACTATATCCCATGCCTCATTCTTATCCAAGGCATCCATTTCTTCAACCATGGACTTCTTCCAGAGTTTACTATCCTCTGAATTCACTGCTTCCCTGACAGTTCTGGGATCATCATCAGTAATAGATAAAGCAAAATTGGAATGGAAATCAGGTGGACTATACCTTTCTGGTTGCCTTTTATCTCTCACTGATCTCCTCAATACTAGGGTATGAGGTTCTTCTTCTGCTTCTTCTTCAAATGATTCAGATTTTGCATCATCCAACTCAAGCTCTATTTTCTTAGGTTCATCTTGCATTGGTAGGAATTCTTGTTTGGACACATCTTTTACCTCTCTGAAAACAACATCTCGACTGTAAACAGTCTTCTTGGTTTCTGGGTTCCAAAGATTATAACCTTTCACACCATCTTTATAACCAATAAAGATACACTTTTCATCCTTTTTATCCAGTTTACTCCTATTTTCCTTTGGAAGATGTACATAAGCATCACAACCAAACACTCTAAGATGTTGAAGAGAGGGTTTATTTGCAGACCATACCTATGTGGAGTTTTATCATCCAACACTGATGAAGGTGATCGATTGACCAGGGAACATGTTGTACCCACTGCCTGTGCCCAGAATTCTTGTCCTAACTCGGCACCGCTGAGCATGCTCCTTGTTTTTTCCATCAGTGTCTTGTTCATCCTTTTTGCAACTCCATTCTGCTAAGGAGTGCATGGAGTAGTCTTCTGCCTTGCTATACCACACTTCTTATAGAATTCTTCGAATTCATTTCCGTGGAATTCTCCACCATTATCTATTCTCAATACCTTTATTTTCTTCTCTATTTGATTTTCTACCAAAACCTTAAACTCTTTCAATATATCAAATACCTCAGATTTCTTTATAAGAAAATAAATCCATGTTTTCCTTGAAAAATAATCTATGAATGAATAAATCACTGTGTATCAACTCTAAGATCCCCTTTGCTCTTGTAGCACTAGATGGGAATCTTACTCAATTTTGTTTACCATATATGCAATGTTCATAGAAATAAAAATACAGAGTGCAATTAGACATACCTTCAACCATGCCTTTACCGTGTAGTGTTCGAAGGCCCTTTTCTCCAATATTCCCTAGTCTTTGATGCCACATCATGGTCTTCTTTTCAGGGACGACATTGGTCTTGTCTTCTTTATTTTTCTGCTCAAGGACAATAGAGTTGTTACACCCATTAGTATAAGTGGTTCCCAAGAACTTGTACAGAGCTCCACACCGAACTCCCCTCATCAAAACCATTGCCCCTCGTACCATCTTGCAAGTGTTCTTTCCAAATACAGTATCCACTCCTGCATCATCCAACTTGCTTACAGATAGTAGGCTCCTGGCAAGTTTTGGAATGTGCAAAACCCCAGGGAGTGTTCGAATCCTTCCATCTTTTAGCAACAACTTAACCCTTCCACATCTCAAGATTTTTGTTGTCGAGTCATCTCCTAAGAATACATCACCACCATCATATTTTTCATATTCAGAGAACCACTCCCTGTGAGGAGTCATATGGTATGATGCACCTGAGTCGATCAGCCATACATCACGGTATTCATGTGTACTTGTAGATTCTAGGTAAACATCACCTCCTTCTTCAATGGAGGTTTTCGCCTCTGTGGAAGAGGTACTATCAAATCCCTTTGGTTTTTCAACCTTCTTAGACTTGCAATCTTTCTTATAATGCCCTATTTTACTACACTTCCAGCATTTCCTCAAAGATTTTCCTAGAGACTTAGATCTACCTGTAGATTTAGATCTCCCCCCTGAAGGCTTACCAGGATTCTTGTCTTGGGTACCACCTCTTACAAATAAATCATCTGTGCTATGACCATCCATTCTTTTCCGCCTCATCTCTTCAGATAACAAGGATGAAACTACATCCTCATACTTCAATGTAGATTGTGTGGTACTACCAATTGCTACAACCAGATTATCCCAAGAGTCTGGCAAAGAACATAGCAAAGTAATACACTTATCTTCTTATGCAATCGTAATATTAATAGAGACAAGTTGACTTACCAAAGTATTAAAGGCATTTAGATGTTCTATCACAGAATCTCCATCTTCCATCCTAAGATGATATAGCTTCTTTCAAAGAAATAACTTGTTTACCAAGGACTTTGATTGATACAAATTCCCCAACTTATCCCATAGTTCCTTGGCTGTAGACTCTCCTGAGACATTCAACAACACCCAATCTGGTAGGTAGAGTCAAATAGTAATCATTTCTCTTCTGTCCAACTTCTCCCAATCTTCCTTTGGCATACCAATAGGTGGTGTACTGGTAGTTTGTGTATTGGTAGGTTGTGTACCAGTAACTTGTGTGCTAGTAGACGGTGTACTAGTAGGCTGTGTACCGAGATCCACAACAATCCATTGTTCTTTGTCTACAAGAAGGTCTTCCATTTTCAGCTTCCATAGCTCAAAGTTTTTACCATTGAGCTTCTCTATCTCAATTCTAGAAGATCTTGCCATTCCTCTATCTGCACTCAAATCACAACTGCAAAAGTTCCCTCTAAACCCAAGTTTATCATAGACCCAAGATAAACTTGATCTATCAAGATCGAGCCAAACCCTCAACAACAAAGGCATCCCTCTGAAGCCAAAAACAAGCTCTGATACCAGATGTAAGTTTTAAACCTGTGAATTAAAGCAATGCATATAGATTCTTAAGAAAAACAAAATTTAATCAATGGCTCATACACAGAGTACACAGAGATTTTATACCGGAAACCCTCAACCGAGAAAACCTTTCTTATATTCATTATCGAATTTCACCATTCACCATACAATATATAAAATGTTTTTAGGTATTCGGTAGATACCAAAACCCTAATCCATTAATCCAAGATTAATTTAGTAAACCACTAAAAATAGAAAAATCCTCTAAAAATAACAAAAACCGCCCAAAAAAAAAATTCGGGGAATTGCCCCGAACGCTACGCGTAACCAGGGGGGGCATACCTGCCCCCCCTGGGACCGCCCTAGGAAAGTACCCGACCCACACGACACAAATATCACTACTAGAGGGATGGTCAAACACATTTGTCGAACCTAACACACCCACACACACATATGCAAAGAATATAACACATACCCAACAAACAGGGCCCACATGACTTTTAGTGTTTCAACTCCTAGGGTTAGGTTTTGGATCTCTAGGGATTTGGCATTCATGTTTATCATAAAAATACCTTCAGAGCCTCATTGTAATCATCTTCTTGGGAATGAGTGTAGTTGTCACATCTCTTCTCAAAGATAAAGCTAGCACCATTCTAGCGAGTCTTGAGCTCTGTATTTTTACAGTTTATGTACATTTATTTCATTAATAGAAATCATGTATTGTTGTATTTTTTTGTTTCTAGCCATTTTTATGTGTATTTCATTGTAATATATATGATTTCATTTCGTTCTGAAAATAATTCGAATCAGTGGTATCAGAGAAGGCTGATCTTGATTGTTTTTTAGTGTATGTCCCCGATGAGGGCCGAGTATAACAGGTTGGGTATCGAGATTGTCTCTCTTGAGGACAATCGCTCTTGCACGCCCAAGAAATCCTCTATGGCGACAGAAAATAAAAAAGACAGAGCAAAATATTCTATTAACCTGTTGCTTGAGCAAGCTCTCGCACGACAGAGGGATGAAATGTTGGAGAATTTTTCCCACATCCTTCAATGCCTGTCAATAGAAACATGCACATATTCATCAAGCGACCACTTTGGAGGAACCTCTCCCTTCATGGTACAAGTTAATTTTTATATTCCCATATTTGAAGGTCAGATAGATGTAGATGCCTTAGAAAAATGGTTGAATCTGCTAGAAGGTTATTTCTCTTTTCACAATTTTTCCGACAGGGAAAAGATCACCTTTTCACTCCTCAAGGCTTTCCCCCATGTCAAACATTAGTGGGAAACTTACTGGGAGAAAATTTCCACAGAGGAATATGGAATATATTGGGCAGAGCCCACTTTGGATTTTTTTGTGGATGCGGTCAAGGAGCAATACTACCATGTTGATAACTATGAAGACCAGTACATGAGATGGACCACACTACGATAAGAGAAGATCCAAATAGTGTCAAAGTTCACAAATACTTTCCATACCATGCACACCAAGTTGGGTATCAAAGACTCTGAGCGACATCTGGTTCTAAAATACCATGGGGCTCTGCATAGGTACATCCAAACCGAAATGGATTTCCTAAACATCTCATCATTAGGAGCTACCTATCGAAACGCTGTCAAAATCGAGCAGAAATTTAGGCACCAGAACAAATGGAATTTTAGGTTAGCAAATCTATAACAACCAAAACATGGTAAAGATGTCTCTAATCAACAGTCATTCGACAACCAGTCCAAGACACAAGAAAACAAGGGTAAATGATATACAAAGAATGACACTGGGAAGTGGTGTGAATTCCACAAAAGACCCTAGCACAACACCGATGAATGTCACTCGAAACAGTCATTGGTGGATGAGTTCAAAGAGAAGGAGCCGAACCCTGATTCAGAATCTGATCCAGAAAATATTGAAAATAGACAGATCATTGACACAAACCCTACTTCTATTGTTGTGACCACAACAATTCAACCAGAAGAATTGGTAGATCCTCAAGAGGGGGACTGCCTCTTCCATTTACATATNAAGGGGACCTCATTGCATTTTATTATTGATAGCAGTAGCCAAAAAACCCTCATCTCAGTTGAGGTCATCAAAGAGTTGGGGTTGTCGACAACACCACACCCGCAACTATACAACATCGGGTGGCTTCATCAGGGACGAGATCTTCGTGTCAACCAACAGTGTCGCTTGTCCTATCACATCCAGTTCTTCAAGGATGAGGTAGTGTGTGACGTTGCCCCTCTTGATGTCTGTGATGTTGTTTTGGGCCAACCATATATGTGGAAACATCATGTTGTTTATGAGTCTTGACCCCGTAGTGTCATTATTACTCTGGGGGGTACGCTCTAGAGGATACCAGAGCTATTTCTGCCTATTGTTCCACCAAAAAAGTGCTACAAGGTAATCTATCATACTAAAAATTTCATCCTCTTCATAGTTTGTTCAAAAGATGCACAGAAGGCCACTAGAACCAATGTAGCCTCAACACCTTCTATCCAACAGAAGCAGATTGCAGAAGAGAAAGTAGATCTTTTTCTTCACCTACAATGGTTCCTACACAATGCTCCATCAATCTTAGAGTCAACAGGTTGGTGGAGAAGATTCAACCATGCCAACAATTGGTTCGTGACAACCTTCCACAAACCAAGCAATGCAACTTCTCCAACAAGGCATGCAACTCACCAAGATTCAGATTCATAAAATATTTTCCCCTCGTCCCCGATAAATCAATGCAATAGAGACCATTGCTTCCTAAGAGGGGAGGATTGATCCAGGTGGATATTGGTGGCCACCCACCTATTCCAAATTCCAACAGGCTCATCTTGACAGTTTTGAGTTCAACATGTTTCTCTGTAATGGGGACATTTCTTTTTAATTGTGGGTTCTACACTTACAGGGTTTTCCTAAATCCCTACACAACATCTAGGTGGATATTGGTGGCCACCCACCTATTCCAATTGGCTTATTTTGGAATTTTTCATGTTAGTATGTATGTATGTACTTCTAGGGCCATTTTGGGGCTCCAAACAGTGTTTTGTTAGCTTTCCACAATGAAAATGTAGACAAAGTCAATGTTTAATGGAATAACGCGTAGTTATCTTAAATACCTTTCCAACGGGCTATCACGCGCCTAAAATGAAGATCGTATGCAAAATTTACGACCCCGTGAAGTTAATGTACTAACTTATCCCAACGAGGCCCACATGACTTTTAGCGTTTCATCTCATAGGGTTAGGTTTCGGGATGTCTAGGGTTTTGGCATTCATGTTTATCATAAAAAGTCCTTTAGAGCCTCATTGTAATCATCTTCTTAGGAATGAGTGTAGCCGTCACATCTCTTCTAAGAGATAAAGCTGCCACCATTCTAGCGAGTCTTGCACTCTATATTTTTACGGTCTCTTTACATTTATTTCATTAATAGAAATCATGTATTGTTGTATTTTTTTGTTTCTGACAATTTTTATCTATATTTCATTATAACATATTTGCTTTATTTCATTTAGAAAATAATTCAGATCAGTGGTATTAGAGTAGGCTACTCTTGATCGTTTTTCGGTGCATGTCCCTGACAAGGTCTAAGTATAGCAAGTTGGGTCTCGATCTTGTCTCTCTTGAGTAAAATCGCTCTTGCACGCACAAGAAACCCTCTATGATGGCATAAAAGGAAAAACAGTGTAGCAGAAGATTATATTAACCTTTTGCTTGAGCAAGCTCTCGCGTGACGGAGGGACGAAATGATGGAGAATTTTTCCCACATCCTTCAACGCCTGTCGATAGCAACATGCACATTTTCATCAAGCGACCACTTTGGAAGAACCTCTCCCTTCAAGGTACAAGTTAATTTTGATATTCCCGTATTTGAAGGTCAGATAAATGTTGTTGGATGCAGGCCTAGCTAGGAAGAAAGGCTATTTTTGGAGGAAAAGCATGCAAAAGACAGCTGGAAGGAAAAGTAGCACATGTAAGAGAAGCAAGCGAAGCGCGCATGCAAGGAAGACCTAACGATGCTAGGGTTAGGGTTTTTGTAATGCATTGTAATGGTTGGTGAGATGAGGATGTCAATAAGTAGTACTAGGTGAATAGAAGGGACAACGATGGGGAGATACAGAAAGAGAGAGATTTGTAGAACTGTATGAGTCATTAAGCTAGTGATCTAGAGAAGGAGTAAGCGACTCGATCCCGAGGGTTAGATTGCAGGCTCGGGATCTTGGTGCGATCTAGTCATCCTTACAGGGATCGAGGAGCCTATGGGAAAGGGGAGAATCAAGATTGTAACCACGCGCGGCGTGATATATTTCTGAACTATAATAAAATCCTAAGAGCCAGATCTCTATGGACGTAGCCTAGGAGGGGGTGAACCACGGTAACACTATGTTATGTGAATGAATGTATGCAATTTCATGTCTGATTAATTGATGAATGTTAGATAAATGAAGCAACTAAGTAGATCTAGTATTCCACATGCATGCATAGAATGAATGTTATAACTAGATGATTGAATTGAATGAATAAAGTTTACAACACACAACCTCAGATATCACTCAGTCTCAGGTTGCAAATACCTGAGTATTTCAGCCACCCATAGAGCTATCTTGGGTGAGACTGTGTAGTACACTTTGTGTGTTGCGCTGCCTTTTGGTTTACCAGAGGGGCCGATAATTTTAAAGGGGTTTTGTTGGGAATTTTTTGAAATATGAACTAGGGTCACTCTAGGATGGTAAAGAAGAATCAGAATAAACCATAAAGAACCCCCTAGACCAATGGAAGAGTAGAGTAAAACCAACAAATGGTGTTGTTTCTGATTGTGTGGAAGAAAATGGGACTGAGTATGTGAGGTTGGAGCAATACGCGTCAAAAGAATGTTGAATCAGACAACAAGACGTTGAAGAGAATGAGAATATAGTTGGGAATGTTGAGACCATGGAATCCCATGAAGGCAGAGATAGAGAGTTGGTTGAAGACAAAGGAGCTATATTTTACGCATAAAGATAATAGAAACCCGAAATTGACACCACATAAATAAGGAGGAGGCCTTGGAACATACACCAAGAAGAACACCACCATAAACCCATAAACCCATGTGTGTCTAATACACCAAGAAGAACACCACCATTTAGACAACCGAATTTCAGGAGAAGGAACATAGCAGGAAGTACATATACACAAGGAACAACACTTGGGGGATCCAGTTCAGGAAGTAGTAGTCAAGTATCTACACTGCGCAAAGGTAGTAGTTCAACATTCAGAATGGAAGAAAATGATCACACCATCAAGTTACCAGAATTCAAAGGAGAGGCATCAAAGGACCCGAAGAAGCACCTATTTATCTGTGAAAAGATCTGAGAATAAAAAAAAATCATAGACGAGGACACTAAATTTTCATAGTTATATATCACGCTAAGAGATCATACACTGGATTGGTACATGAGTTTAGTTGCAAACAGTCCGCCAGGGACAACCAGAACGATTGGAGATATCAAGAAGTTGTTGATAAATGAGTTCCAAAATCCTAGTTCAGAGGATCAATACATGAACGAGATGATAGAGATTAGACAGAAACCAAGAGAATATGTATGGGATATTGATCAGAGATTCAAACGATTGAATGGAAAGCTAAAATACGTCATGACAAATATGAAACATAGGCACCTTTTCATTAATTCACTGCTACCACACTTGAAGTATCTGTTGCGACAAAATAAGTTTCAGATGCAAGCAGAGGCTCTACAAGCAGCCCTACAACTTGAAGAAAACCAATATCAAAAGACAGATCCAGCCATAGAGGAGTTGAAGGAGGATCTGAAGAACTTAACATTCTAGCTAAACCAGAAAAAAGGTAAGGACAAAAGAGAAGTTGTTTGGGGTACCACATGCAAGACATAAGAACACCATAAGAATGAATGTCCAACATTTGTGTAGTACATGGAAGCAGGAATGCCAAATACATTTCCAACAGGAGGACTATGGTGTGAGATTTATAATAAACAGAGTAACGATCCATACCACTGCCCAGTGATGTAGAAGTACCAGACAATACCAAAGAACTCATATTGCAACTTTTGCAAGTCAATAGGCCATGATGACAAA
This sequence comes from Picea mariana, assembly GCA_032191745.1. Classification (NCBI taxonomy): domain Eukaryota; kingdom Viridiplantae; phylum Streptophyta; class Pinopsida; order Pinales; family Pinaceae; genus Picea; species Picea mariana. Next base: position 17,923 of record JASDQU010414870.1, read on the forward strand.
GATTGTAGAACCATGGACCTAATGAGGCAAAGAACATTAGATGCATACAGGGTGCAGGCATAAATGATGATCGAGAAAGCCACACTTTAGTTCAACCAAGTAATAGCTCCGTACAACACGGCACAACAGCAATATAACACTATGCAACAATAATACAACATTGCACAACCGCAGTATAATACCGCACAAACACACTATAATACTATGTATTATAACCAGGCGCCTCAGTACAATGTGCCGCGAGGGGATCAAGATGGCTATAGAGGTGGAGGAAGAGAAAGAGGAGGCTTTGGAAGGGGTAGAGGACTAGCGGTATGTCACAATTGTCAACAACCAGGACACTATGCAAGAGAATGTCCACTTCCACCAGTGACCTATTGTCGTGAATCAAATCATGAACTAAAGAATGTCCGACACTATTAGGGAAGATCCAGGAAAGGAGGAATCAAAACAATCATAATTTTCAGTGGATTTCAAGAGTAGCGAGGGACGAAGGAAGAAAAATGATGCAGCACCCCCTGCCTCAGTAGGTTCTACACGACCTCCTGGTCTTAGGATCGTTTTGATTTCTCTTCCAGCCGAAGCGACTCCTTTAGTTTCCTATTGGAACTTTCAACGAATCAGACCCACAGGTCCTTTACGAAAACTCCACCTGCACAAGCATGCACCAGGCGTGAGCTTTCACCTACACACGGCCCCCAGACATGATCGCGACCCTTTCCAAAAAGGGATTTCGGGAGTTCTGATGTCGAGTTTCTTGACCCTTTGATTCCCTGAACTTCGAAATTCCGAAATACCAAAATGGACTCAATCAACAATTATCCCCTAGCCCACATCTTGGTCCAAGTGACCGTTTCCTCCGTGATCGCAGCCTAACTCCAAAGGTATGTCGCGTTTCGCGACTTCGGGACTTTCAGTGTCAAGCACCCGACTTCTTGTCCCCGGGATTTCCGAAATACCAAATTCCAAACTTCCGAAACATGTGACCACAGCCTCACTCCAAAGATATGTTGCTTTCGGTACTTCAGGGTTTCCAACGCCGAAGTGCTCGGTTTCTTGTCCTCGGGATGGTCGAAAAGTTGAATCCAAAAACTCCAAAATGTGTGACCGCAACCCCACTACAAATGCACATCGCGTTTCGCGACTTTGGGGTTTCCAACACTCTGTGCCCCGCTCCTTGTCTTCAGGATCGCCGAATTTCCGAACTCCAAAATACCGAAATGCCAGAATGGGCTTAACAGCTCTG
>JASDQU010414872.1:0-10250 GCA_032191745.1 Picea mariana
TCAAGAAGGATTTTTTTGGGGATGGCCTTAAAATTGATGTTCAAAGGTTTGTGGCAGAATGTTTGGTTTGCCAACAAAATAAGGTGGAAAAAATTAAGACCCCGGGTCTTTTACAACCATTAGCCATCCCAAGTCAGCGCTGGGAGGAGGTTTCCATGGATTTCATCACAAGGCTACCAAAGTCTGAAGGAAAGAGTGTCATCATGGTGATTGTTGATAGACTGACCAAGTATGGACACTTTTTTGCACTGTCTCATCCCTTCAAAGCTAGTACAGTTTCCACCACATTCATGGAGACAGTTCAAAAGATACATGACAACCCAAAGATTATTGTAAGTGATAGAGATCCCATCTTCACTGGACATTTTTGGACAGAATTATTTTCTTGTTTGGGTACTCAATTGGCTCATAGCTCATCCTATCATCCTCAATCTGATGGACAAACCGAGATAGTGAACAAATGTCTGGAAGACTACCTTTGTTTCTTTGTCTCTGATAAACAAACACAATGGTTCAAATGGTTACCCTTGGTAGAATGGTGGTATAACACTTCCTTTCATACTGCAACAAAAATGACACCATTTATGGAACTCTATGGATACCACCCTCCTTCCAACACTTCTTCTCTAAAAGAAAAATCTAAAGTTCAAGCAGCGGAAGATCACATTGAACATCAATAACAAGTTCTCCAAATCTTAAAGGACAACCTGACCATGGCACATAATCGCATGAAACAACAAGCAAATCAACATCGTAGTGAAAGAAGTTTTGAAGTAGGTGATTGGGTGTTTTTAAGACTACAACCATACAAACAGATGTCCCTCAAGCAAGCCAAAAATGATAATAAATTATCACCAAAGTACTATGGCCCTTATAAGGTGTTGCAAAATATTGGTACTATGGCATACAAATTGGAGTTGCCTTCATCTTCACGAGTACACCCAGTTTTCCATGTTTCATGCTTAAAGAAGGTTATAGGCGATAAGATCATAGTTCAAACTATATTGCTAGAACTTAATGAGGAAGGAAAAATCATATTGGAGCCTGAAGCCATCACTGACTTAAGAGTTCGCTAGCTGAGGAATAGATCCATTTCAGAGTATCTCATTAAATGGAGGAAACTACTGGCTAAATATTCAACTTGGGAAGATGAGTCTTTTATACAGAAGCATCCAGAGTTACTCAAGCGTTGCGAACAACACTTGTCTCAAGGGGAGGGGCATGTTAAGCCTTAATATTGGCTAATTACCTCTTAATTGGGGCATATTACATTAGTAATGCTATTTTATTTATGTCAGCTTTATTCCATTAGTTGTAATTACACCTCCTAGTCTCTTATATATACCAAGGAGACATTTTCATTTGGAATCATCTTGGAATTGTACATTTATGTGGGCATAAGGAGGTTGCCCCCTCGAAGAGGCTTATTATCTGAATTTCTCTCTTTTTCAAGGCACTGAGTACTTATTCTGAGGTTTTTCTATGCTATATTGATATTTGGTTCTTAACAAATTCCCCAATAGTTTAGCCGAGACCGGGCATCTTTATTCCATCCTTGCTTGAGTTGATGGTGGTTATGACTCGATTTTGAAGCAATTTTAGGAAGCCTCTTGTCTTCCATGTTGTTTAACTTGTTATTATACATTAGGTATCTATTCATAGCCATTGTCTCAAATGGGAAGAGGTTTTTTTCTAAGAGGAGGATGGGATAGGGCGTATTTCCTTTAATTTTGAGATTACAAGTTATAAAATTCTTTTGTATCTTCTCTATCTTCCTCCAGGATTCATGAGAGATACTACAGCCCTAGAATTCAGATCCATAAAGAATAACAGGTGTAACAAGAGTCTCAAAGAGGAGTTTCTTCTTATCCCAACTCCAAAGATAAACTAATTTACAATTGTTTTCAAGCCCATAATAAGCTTTCCATCCCCCAATAATCCTGTTCTCAATGCTATAATTCCAATTGAGCTTGTGGTGAATATCAATTCCAATAAATTTGTATGAAGTCACTTCCTCCAAGTTGTTTTTGTCATATACGAAGGTATCATAAGGGATCTTATTGGATTTAATAATCATGACCTTAGTCTTATCAGTATTAATAGTCATACCCATATTGGAGAAAAAATCCTTGAGGATTCTTAGTTCGTTTTCAAGATCATGATGACTCCTTGCCATAAGAATGATATCATTGGCATAACGAAGAAATTTGATGACTATACTAGTGAGAGTAGGGCTGACACAACCTGTTTTTTCCAAGAAATCTTCTAACTTGTCAATGTATATGCCAAAAAGGGTAGGGGACAAGGGACAACCTTGTTTTACTCCAATATTGCAGATAATCTCTTTTGACCATCCCTTAGTGTTTTTAAACTTAGAAATAAATTTCTCATACATCCTTATTGCCGCAGTCCTCAACTCGAGAGGAACATTTATCTCTTCCAACCTATTCCAAAGGTTTTTCCTAGGAACCATGGAAAAATCATTTCTAAAGCCAACAAAACAACAAAAAAGATTGGTTTTAGTATTGCCAAACTCCTCTGCAATGATCCTAAAGGTAACAAGATGGTCCACAATTGAATGATATCTCCTAAACCTGTCCTGGCCTTTATCTCTTTTACCGTGACTTTCTAGCCAAAGGCTAATCTTCTTTTTCAAAATAATTTCATAAATCTTGGCTAAAATCAGGCTAATCATAATGGTCCTATAATTAGAGGGAATGTTTCTATCCCCATTTTAAAAAATAGGAACAATGAGGGTTTGAGTCCAGGGTTTAGGGAAGCCCTATTTGACTTCTAAATTGACCTAGGTGGGTATTGGTGGCCACCCACCTTTTCCAGATGGCTCAAAACAACTTTCTAGCAATTTTGATAATTTACTATTTTTAGCAGTTTTTTGGGTCCTGAACTTCCAGAGCCGTTTTGAGGCCCTGAACGACGTTTTTTTGGGTATGTTGCATTTAAAAAAAATTGTGCAACTATCGTATTCCTCAGATAGATCTTTCCAATGGGCTATCATATGCCTAAAACGATTATCGTATGCAAAAGTTACAGCCCCGGGAAGTTGATGTATTGACTTACCCAAATGGGGCCCACATGAATTTTGGCACTTCATCTCCTAAGGTTAGGTTTTTGGATGTTTAGGGTTTTTGAAACTCTTGTTTATTGTAAAAAAGCCTTGATATCCTCATTGTAATCATCTTATCGCGAATGAGAGAAGTCATCACATCTCTTCTCAGAGTTAAGATGCCACCATTTTAGCAAGCTTGTTTTCCACTTCATTTTACAGTTTTAGTTTATTTCCTTATTGAATAGAAAACCTGTTTTACTATATTTATGTTATTTTGTGTTAAGAATATGTTAATAATATGTAATCATTTCATTCTTCTCATAAAATCTGGATCAATGGTATTAAAGCGGTCTACTCCTTGTCATCTTAATGCATGTCCCCAACGAGGTCGGAGTACAAAGAGTTGGGTCTTGAGCTTGTTTCTCTTAAGGACAAAAGCTCTCACAAACCCAAGCGACCTCTCATGGAAGGAGAAAATAAATATGCCTAGACAAGAGATCCTTTCAAACTGTTGATTGAGGAATCCCTCACAGAATAGAGGAACGAGATGATGGATAATTTCACGCAAATCCTTCGGCAGCTACCAACAGGTGATGCATCTTCTTCGAGTGGAGGCATCGCCCCCTTCAAGGTACAAATAAACTTCGATATTCATATATTTGAAGGTAAGATAGACATAGATGTTGTAGACAAGTGATTGAATCTACTAGAAGGGTATTTTTCTATCCGTAACTTTTCAAATAGAAAAAAGATTACTTTTGTGCTCCTCAAAGTCGTTCTCCATGTCAAAGATTGGTGGGAAAATTTCTGTGAGAAAAAGGAAATAGAGGAACCCTCATTATTTACAGTCATGACCACCTAAGAATCCTTCAAGGATGTTATTAAGGAACAATACTACCCTATTGGAAGTTATGACGACTTATATACCAAATGGACCACACTGTGGCAAGAAAGAGACCAAGCAGTGCCATATTTCAAAAATATATTCCATACCTTGAGCACCAAGTTGGGTATCAAATATTCAGAGCGACATCTGGTGCTCAATTATCGCGATGCTCTGCATAGATACATCTACACCAAAATGGAATTTCTGTACATCTCATCCTTGGCACAGCCTACCGATATGCCATCAAAATCAAGCAGAAGCTCAAACAAAAGATGCGACAATTTGGGTTGGGGAACCCCTCACAACAAAATCCAGGAAAAGGCAGCCCCAACCCACAGAACAAAGAAAAAAACAAATATGGATATTATTAGGACAACCATTCCAAGCCACAAGCAAAGAAAGAGACCAGAAAGACAAAGAAAGATACTGGGAAGTGGTGCGACTTCCATAAGATCCCTTGGCATAACACTGCTGACTACCGCTCAAAGCAGTCACTGGTGATTGAAGTGAAAGCCTCTAAATCAGATGTGAGTTTTGACTCTGAGTCAGAACCAGAAAGGGGAAGACGGATCATTGATGCGGAAACCAGTTCCATCGTTGCTACCACCAAGCTCCAACATGGTGAACCAGACAAGCCAGAAGAAGGAGAGCGCCTCTTCCATTCACAGATGTGGGTAAAAGGCACCCCGCTGCACTTCTTCATTGATAGTGGTAGCCATAAGAACCTCACCTCAACAGAGGTCGTCAAGCAGCTGGCCCTGCCGACAACGTCGCACCCACAACCCTACACCATTGGATGGCTCCGCCAAGGAAGCAATCTCTGCGTCAGCCAACAGTGTCGACTGTCGTACGACATCAAGCACTTCAAAGATAAGGTATTGTGTGATGTTTCTCCTCTTAAAGTTTGTGATGTTATTTTGGGACAACCTTATTTATGGAAACATCATGATGTATATGAGTCTAGGCCTCATAGTGTTATTATTACTTTGAACAAAAAATTGTACAGGATACCCGAGGCTGTCCCACCTAGTGTTATTTCCTCGATCTCTACTAAGAAATGAAGGAAGGTCATCTCTCAGATGGGGAAGTTTGTCTTCTTTGTGATTCACTCTCAGAATGAGAGAAATATCATAGCCACATCCAGGGTATCTGTGGCCGACCTATCCACACAAGAGAAGCAAGTAGATAAGTTCATGGAAGAATACTCATATATCTTCTCCTCACCTACCGGGGTACCTCTACACTCCTAGGTCAATAACCCCATTGATATGACCCCCGACGCACCTTTTCCCAATGGGCCATTCTATCACCGCTCTCTGTTAGAGAATGAGGAGATCAAGCGACAGATACAAGAATTGCTCCACAAGGGGCACATCCGTCCCAACTCATCACCTTGCGGGAGCCCAATCATGTTGGTACAGAAGAAATATGGAACCTGGTGACTTTGCATTGATTACCGAGATCTGAATAAAATCACAGTCAGAAATCGGTACCCGATTCCCCGAATCGACGACCTCCTTGATCAAATCATGGGGGCCAAATACTTCAGTAAGATTGATCTGAAGTCTGGCTACCACCAGGTCCCGATAGAACATACAGATGTATGGAAGACTTCCTTCAAGTCAAAGGAAGGCCTTTTTGAATGGTTGGTCATGCCCTTTGATATGACAAATGCTCCAACCACTTTCATGAGGATGATGGATGATATCCTGTGACCATTCACCAATAATTTTGTAGTGGTGTATATGGATGACATTCTCATTTACAACAAGACTTGGGATGAACACTTGCAACATATTTAGCAGGTTTTGCACACCCTGCGGCAACACAAGCTATATGYCAACTTGAAAAAATTCTCCTTCGGCATGGACAAGGTCCATTAACTAGGCTACATCATTGATCAACATGGCGTACATGTGGATCCAACCAAGATCCAAGTCATCCGTGAATGGCCATCCACAACCACACTCACTGAGCTTCGGAGCTTCTTGGGCCTTGCCAATTTCTACTGCAGGTTTGTGTTGGGATTCTCCCATATTGCATGGGCCCTTAGCCAAATAACTAGGGGTGGTGGTAAGGCAAAATTTGTGTGGGGCTAGCCCCAACAACAAGCGTTTGATGATTTGAAGTAGCGCTTGTGCTCAACCCAAGTACTTTCACTACTAGACTTGCAATAGCTCTTTGAGATTGAGACTGATGCTTCAGACTATGATGTGGGTGTTGTTCTCATGCAGCACGAACACCCCGTGGCCTATCATAGTGAGACACTATCAGATGTTGTCCATAAGTAACCTACTTACAACAAAGAAATGTACTCCATTGTGAAAGCCTGCCGCCAGTTGAGACATTACATTCTTAGGAGGGAGATAGTCATTCACATTGATCATAAGCAACTGCAGTTCATGCAGACATAAGGAAAATTACAGAATGACCGCCATCAAAAGTGGTCCACATACTTGCAACAATTCCACCTCAACCTCAAGTATAAAACATGAAGTACCAACTACGTCACTTATTGCCTCAGTAGGCCATCGGTCACAGCACTCACCACAGTGCTAGACTCTTGCATCCATGAGACCTCTGGATGGCCCCAACTCTGTGAGATAGACCCGAACTTCACCACCACCTACCAAATGTTGGGTGCAAAGGTAGTTGTCGATAATTTCCATCTTTAGGATGGGTTGTTGTGTCATCTGGGCCATATCTATGTTTCATCAAGTGAGCGAGTGAAGATGATCTAGGAAGCCCACTACATTTGGGTGGAAGGACACTTTGGTGTCGAAAATACAGTTGTGATGCTACAAAAACATTTCTACTGGCCGAAACTTCAACAGGAGGTCAGCAAGTATATCAGGTCTTGCACTGCCTGCGCTACTGCCAAACCAACCACAAAGAAATAAGGCCTGTACACCCCTCTTCCTACTCCTAACAGGCCATGGGACTCCATCTCAATGGACTACATGTTGGGCCTCCCATCCACCAAGTGGGGAAATGACTTTGTTTTTGTTTTTGTGGTTGTTGATCGCTTTTCTAAGATGGCGATTATGGTTTCCTGCAAGAAGAACATCAAAGCAGAAGTCACTGCCAAGCTATTCTTTGAACAAGTCTAGGTACATTTTGGAATCCCACAAACCATTGTCTCAGATCGAGACAATCGATTTATCAGCACATTCTGGTCGAGCCTCTAGTCACTGCTGGACACCAAGCTCACCAAATCCACAGGCTTCCACCCCTAGACCGATGGCCAAACCGAGGTCATAAATTGAATGATCGTGCATATCCTGTGTGTGTATAATTCCAAGCACCCTCACACATGGGATGAGAGTCTTTCCTATGTCCAGCATAGCTACAACCAAGACCTGCATAGCTCAACTGGCCACAACCATTGTGTCCCATAGATGTTGCACTTCCCCTTGCAGTCACCTCGACCGAATCCTCTCCTGCTCCAACTGAGGCTGACAAAGCCACTCGGTTCATTGAGAGGATCCAACACATCTGCCAACAGGTTCATGATATCCTACAAAATTCCAATGACAAGTACAAGAAGCACCATGATCAACATCGAGTGCCACATAAGTTTCAGGTGGGCGACAAAGTTTGGTTGCACTTGCAGAAAGAACGCCTTACAGGACCCCATCGGAAGCTTCACCCACTCCGTTATGGGCTATACACCATCACCAAGGATGCAGGGGATAATTATTTTGAGCTCATCATTCCTCCTTTCCTTGGCCCGCACCCTGTGTTCAACGTAGACCTCCTTCGGCCTTATTTCCCACCATTATTGGACACCTCAGACGTAGCAGAACATCTGACACCAATAGAGCTCAACCCCGACTGCATACAACATGCATCCAATGATCAGATTGTGGACACACATATCAAAGGAAATCAACAACAAAGGATCCAACTTTATCAAGTCATCAAAGTAGGGCAACTCCTACACCAAGGCAAGTGGCTCACTCGGGGCCAAATTCAGCAAAAATTTCCTCATCTGATGGGGCAACTCAACACAATGGAGACCATTTCTTCCTAAGGAGGGAGGACTGATCCAGGTGGATATCGGTGGCCGCCCACCTTTTCCAGCTAGCTCAAAACAACTTTCTAGCAATTTTGATAATTTACTATTTTTAGCAGTTTTTTGGGTCGTGAACTTCTGGAGCCGTTTTGAGGCCCTAAACGACGGTTTTTGGGGGTATGTTGTAGTCACCAAATTTTGTGCAACTATTGTATTCCACAGATAGATCTTTCCAATGGGATATCATACGCTTAAAACGGATATTGTATGCAAAAGTTACGACCCTGAGAAGTTGATGTATTGACTTACCCAAATGGGGCCCACATGACTTTTGGTGCTTCATCCCCTAGGGTTAGGTTTTTGGATGTTTAGGGTTTTTGAAAATCTTGTTTATTGTAAAAATTCCTTGAGAGCCTCATTGTAATCATCTTCTTGTGAATGAGAGAAACTGTCACATCTCTTCTCAGAGATAAGCCGCCACCATTCCAGCAAGCTTGTTTTCCGCTGCATTTTGCAATTTCAGCTTATTTCCTTATTGAATAGAAAAATAGTTTTACTATTTCTCTATTATTATGTGTTAAGCATTTGGTAATAATGTATACTCATTTAGTTCTTCTCATAAAATCCGGATCATAAATTGAAGAGCTTGTGTATGTGAGGGATAAGGATAGGCCCTCCGATTTTAAAAATTTCAGCTTGGTAGCCTTCAATGTTCTTAGCTTTCCCATTTTCAAGCTGTTTAATCCCGAACTCTATGTCATCTAAAGAAAAAACTTCTTCCTTTTTAGGGAAAATAGGAATGGTGTCCATGGCATTAGGGAACTTGTAAAGACTTTCAAGGTAGGAATTCCAGTCCCTTAATGGAATCCTATTATTTTCTTTGGTATTGCGGTTTACAATTTGGCTCCAAAACTTCTTAGGATCCATCTTATATAGTTGTGAAAGTTTCTCTTGTCTTTTATTTATATAGTACATTTTTTTCCTTTTAATTAAGGCTTTGTACGTACTGATCTTATCAAGTTTTAAGGACTCATTCGAAGCATCCCTAATGGATTTCCTAGCAATTTTACATTCTTTATCATACCAAGGGTTGGCCATTCTATTATTCTTTTTATATGACACATTAAAAGAGAACTTGTTAATAGAAGTGGAAAGGGTAGTTGTAAAATTATGATAGAGTTCTTCAATGTTGTCCTTATAAGTTAGGAGATTTAATTTTCTATTTAAATCCTTTAAGAAAATGTCAACTTTAATTTTTTCAAAGCACAGTTTCCTTTGATTATTAGAATTCTTTTCAATGGTGCTCCTATGTATGGAAAATTTTAGAGTTAGGGTTAAAGGATTATGATCAGAGTCAGGTTCATGGTCATTTAAAAGGTAAAAATTTTATATTTGGTTGGAAACGAGGATATTAGATATCACATAATCTACAACACTACTACCTAGCCCATGAATACAAGTCATCTAGTTGGAGTTTGGCCACTTCATTACTCCATTGCAAATTTTATTAGGTCTTCAGAGCTGCAAAGCTTGACCAACTCAGTACCAAACAAATTCTCAATTAGGTCTTCAAAGCTTCTTTTGTAGCTATTAGATAAAACAAGGTCCTCATCTAGCCATAAAGGATTATGGTTAGAATCAATACTTAAAAGAGTAACTTGTTTAGTTGTAGTCCTATCATTAAAGTCTCCTAGAAGGAGGATATTACCTTCATATTTCAAACTATAAATATCTTGTTCTAAATTATTATAGGGACAATTGTTATCTAGATTTTTTTTCTTATAAAAAGTAGAATTAATAGGTGCAAAATAGAAAATTTCTATATACATCTTCTTAGCATTGGTGTTTTAAATTTCTATCCAAATGTACTGATTGAGAGGGTCAATCTGATAAAGTTGAATTTAAGGAGAAATGCTCTTTTTAATATAACAAACTATGCCTCCTATTCCTCTACGGTGGGATTTTTTGTTCCATGCCGACCACGAGTCAAATCCTTCTATGTTAGGGACCTTAGACTCCTCATGCTCCCAAGTTTCAACTAGACATATACTATCAATATCACTCGGGATCCAACTTATCATAGGGCCTTTGTGCCATGGAAATCCATGACAGTTCCAAAAAAGGATCTCGAGTGTCCCAAAATCCTATTCATTATTATCCTTCTAGTCTCTATCCCTAACAATAGCTTTTTGATTTCTAAGTATTGCCCATTTTCCTTATTTCCTGGCTTCTTTTACCTTTTGAATTTCCTTCCTTAAATCATCTTGGTCTTCGGGAATGAG
>JASDQU010414873.1:0-10312 GCA_032191745.1 Picea mariana
CACCTAGGCCCACCTTGTGGTTCTGCCACATGTCCTCTCATACCTAGCTCTCGGCACTTTGCTACTCGTGAAGTAAAAAATGACTCCTTTCAACCTCCGAACCCCCAAACATGCGATAGGCGATGGGGTTCCTGATCCAACGGTCCTGCCTTGACCCAGATCCAATGGCTGTCTCCACTCCTCATGACTTCGCAACTTGGAGCACCCAACTCTTGGGCTCTCACCCTGTGAACTTTCGAGTTTGTGAGACCTGAAGTCTGGATCTCTTCGGCACTTCGCCGACTCCGCGATTGCTGCCACCTGTCCTCCTTAGATGGACGACTATGATTCTCTCACAACTTCGCCACTCGCGACTTGGAGCACCCAAATCCTGGGCTCTGACCTTGTGAACCTCCGAGTTCACGAGATCCCTAGATCTCTTCCACCCGTCCTCCTCAAATGGATGGTCCCGATCTTCTCTCGCGACTTCGCCACTCGCGAAGTCGAAAGACTTCCCTCTATGACTCTCGATGTCCGAATCCACGATATGGGTGATCTTGCGACACGCGTCCGCTCTCAGACGAACGGCTCATATTTCCTCGGGACTTTGCTACTCGCAAAGTCAAGATGCTCACCTCTGTGAGTCCCGGTGCCCGAATCTCCAAAATGGATCATTCCGCGACACGCATCCTCCCGCAGACAGACGACTCAGATTCTTTCGCCTTTTCACGATTTTTGATGTCCAGTGCTCGGACTCCCATCCTCCAGACTCCCGAACTCCTGAATGTTGATATCCCGATATCACCCCCTTCGGGACTTTCGCTCCTACTGCTCTTCATGTGGGGTTTAAACCTCATGCAACTCTCCACAGATATAATGTTTGTCGGCTATTTTGAGAGAGATCCAATGGCTCAGAATCTTTTCGGCTCTTTCCCTCCTCCTGCTGCTCCCTGGATGTGAAATCTTATCCAACGGCTCATAATTTCTCGGTTGATCCGACGATAGTTATGGCTCCTCCTGAGCTTTAGCGCTTTTCTTTCGGACTTGGAAGAATTTCAAATGCTCAAAGGCCTCGACCTTTGTCCTCCTTTGTTTGCAAGCTCTGCAACTTGAGTCCTCGCCTGTGCATATAAGAATGCTACTTCTCCCAAGCTATTGCTCTCGAATCCTCAAGGGATTCCACGACTTCTGCACCTCTGCAGAGTCTTTGCACCCCTGCAGAGTCTTTTCACCCAAAGTGTTGTCTCTTCTGAGCTTCTCTGATACTCAGACCTCTAAGGAAAATAATTCCTTCTTCCTTCTCCCTCAAATGGAGAAATATGATGCCCTCCTGGCACTCTGTCTGCTCAAGCAACCTATTGCCGAGTCTTCAGGGTGTTCAACAACCCTGCGAAGATGCTTTAGTGGATTCTTCCTTCAACTAGAGAACTCAAAGAGTTCCTTCTGTGCACTCTAGCACTTACTCAATGCCCTCCTGGCAGAGTATCAAGAACCCTCAGATGATTCTTGCTTCTAATGAACTCACAGTAGAGTTCTTCCTCTGTGCACTCCTTGCACTGGCTCAATGCCCACTTGGCAGAGCTTTACAGAACTCCTCAGAGCTTCTTTCTGCAACTGTGTTCTTCTCCACAACCTTGCCTCTAAGGCCTTTAGTAACCTTATAGGTCTTCCTCTGAATTGATGATTCCAGTTTCTGTGCCCACCTGGCACGTCTTTGTATGACTCTGCAGAGTTCAGAAGTGCATCTATGCACTGGTATCCAGAGACCGCAGTACTCTGTCACACCCTCCTAGCATGAAACCACAAAGAACCTCTCAAGCCTGAAATCAAAACAACTCCCTGCAAATGTCTAGCATACATATACACCATAAGTTGAACACACACAGACATTCATTCAACACAGGAAATATGCAGGGAAAACTGTCGTTTGTATTAAATGGAAAATGCTTGTTTACAAGGGTGTTCTGAGCGCGGACTTTAACAGAGTCTTGGCTTTTACTCTTTTGCTCTCTTGACCTTTACAACTACTTCTTACAACACTCCTATTTTTTAAAATGAGATCGCAATTGATCTTTTACAAGAGGGGCTCTTCGAGCTCTTCCCTCCAATCTACCTACCCTATTCAATTACATTGAATAGGTTGTCTAATCTAGAATCGGATCTAGATCTCAACCTTACAAACATTAAAGGCCTACCTACTCTAATGCCTGCACAAAGGCACGACTCCATGGCTCAACAGCCTAAAACATTAAATTACATTCAAATTCAAAATTGAAGACGAGGGTTGCGCCTCTCTTTAGCCTTGAATGCATGCGCTGACATGGCTGGTTGGCTGGTTGGCTGACGTGGAGAGATGCTCCTGCATCATAATCCCTAGGGTATCATTATAGGTGGCGAAGGGGGCATAAATATAGGTCCAAAAAGTGATCAAACAATGGGTATTAATTTATTCTCAACAACCAATGCCAAGATCCCTTACTCTCCAAAGCAAGCCTTTTAGCACCACAAATATCCTCAATTTTTAGCATCAATTCCATGACCAACAATCAAAAATTCCATTGGGAGGCACAAATCCCAAAGCAAAGTGATGACATGACACCTTTTTGTAAAAATAAATCACAAAGAAAATAGATAATGTGGAACCTTTTGTCCTTCCTCAAGGATTTTTTTCTCAAAGTTTCATTTATGAGAATGTTGTGTTTTTTCAATTTAAAATATTTTTAATATCTTAAACAAATTTGATTTAATTAAATTACTTTTTGAAAAAACACAACAACTTTTGGGGGTCCACTTGTCATTTTTCCAAAAGTGACAAGTGTCTTGTGACTAAACAAGAGGAAGTTTCTTTATTCATTTAGTACTTGTGGAATAATATTGGCTAAGCCCTGTTGGTTTTCTTTGAGGTTTTTGGTGATTGTTACCTACTTGTTCTAATTGAGTTGTTGGGATTGGATCATTGTTGGTTGAGGGTTGAGGGATAACAGTGAATGATTATTATGTTGGCTATCCCCTATGAGGGATTGGTTATCCAAGTGTCTATTATTGTTTCCTTGGCTTTAAAATGCTTATTTTTTCCTTACTAACAACTCTTTCTTGTCTCTTTTTGTGAATGCTTGTGTAGATTTATTGAATGAGCAGTGCATACCAGCCTTAGTTTGAGGCTATGAGGTCTAAGGGTCATTTAGGACAATCCTCAAGGCCACCTTTCCTTGATGGTTGGAGCTATCTTGTCTTCTTCTTTTTTCCTTTTGTTTCTTCTATTTTCCATTTTTCTATTGTTTGTTATTGTTGCCTTGAACATGATAATTGCCCATTTTTTGTCAGTTACAACAACCTTAGTTGTTGGCTACTTTCTACCTATAAATTCAATTTTTTTCTCTATTTATCTTTTTCATGCCCCACATAATAATAATAATAATAATGGAGTATATATCATTATCCTAAAAATGGATCATCACGATATTATTATTAATGATAATAATAACTATCCTAAGGGAATCATCCCCATATTTTTATTATTAAATGAATAAATACATAAGTAACTAATAATAATAAAGTATAATAAATACTTAAAAATAAATAATTGGGATAATGGTAAAACAAGAAAGGAAAATTTATGAAAAATCCTAAAAATATAATAAATAATTCAAGTGGATCCTAGGGATAGAGTTTTGGGATCACATATCTCTTTGGCTGAAGCTATAGAGAGGGCTAGGCTAAGGATTCACTCACATGGTAGTAGATTGAGGGCTCGAGGGTGATCTACTACTAAGGATTAAGGTAGCAAGGTCTATTGTTGGGTAGAGAGTCGTCCCCCGCCTTTTGTTGCAATTTTTAGGTCAATGATCAAGGTATGACTACATTCCTCAAGTCATGGGGTTACAGGTAAGATGGTCACTTCACCACAAGTAAGTTCCTTACCTCTCATTGCTTCTCTCAATAAGAGTTTCAATGAAGATTCAATGTTATTTGGACTATTTTATGGTAATTTTGTATTTGCTTTAATAGATCTAGCTATTACATGGATACATTTTTTGCTAGTATAATTATTTAATAAGTTGGGCCATTACATATGGCAACATAGTGAAGGGTTTCAACCCTCAAGGCCTATGGGCCTTCCCAATTAAGTTAGACAAATTGTAGATCTAAAAATATAAATCTAGAATAGCAGTGCTAAAAATGGTGAATCTCTGCCATAATCCATGAAGATCTAGATCTATATCTTGTGCCTTCACTTATATCTGATTTGCCATGACTCTCAATAAAATTGTGTCTTTTTAACGAGTTTAATTTTAAACTAGATCTAGTTTTTCATAACTTTTAATAGTTAGATGTAGTGATCTATTAGTTCAAATATGACCTTTGGAGCCCATGTTTGATTAGATCTAGAAAAATGATTTAATGTGTATGTTTGGGATTTGGAAAGACTAAGTGTTTTGGGCCAAATAAATGAATAATTTTGGGAAAATTTGGAGAAATGGTGAATATGAACTGAAGCAATGACATCCAAGTTAAATTTTCAAGCCAATATTGAAGATCATCACCCCATTAATTGGTCATTGCCCTCATAATTGTGGTTTATAGGGAGTGAGTTCTGAACTAATTCAAGGGTTTACTTCTTTTTACCTTAGGTTTCTTAAAGGAGTTGGAGGTTGGCTATGCTTAGTTAGCTAATTATCTTTCAACTAAATATGTTTTCCTTCAATTAAATGAAAAAAAATTCTGTTAAAAGTATTTTACTTTTTTCCTTCTATGCACTCATGCATCAAAATCTCCCAGGAAGCGCATGGAGGTATCCTAGTCATATCGTTGTCTGCAGAAATTAATAGATTTTGAAGGTATCAACGACTTCACCTCATGGCCATTTGATCGAATCGCTAAGTCCCCTCAGCGTTGCATATTCTCTGTCACCCTTTGGACCAGATTCTGGCGTTATTATTGTTGTGGATAAGTGTGGTTCGTGTTGTGTTTCTCAAGGAATATTCGTTACCCTTTAGGGTGGCTATGCTTAACACCAGTCCTTCAAAACGTGTGTAAGATTCCATTTTTCATTTCTAGTTTAATAGTCGAGTATTCTGCACTTAGTGTTTCAGTGAAGTGATGTTATATGTTGAGTATCGTTTACAAAAGGGTTAATGCTTTAACCATCCACGTGGAAAACATACATAGTCTTCACATACATATCTTGTACCAAATTGTTAAGTTCGTTAAACAGAGTTTCGCTACAGTGAGTAGAGTAGAATGCATTTTCTTGCATATGTTTTCCATCTAAACCTTGAAAATTGCATATTGGAAATCTTTATAACGGTGATAAATTTTGGATTGTTTTCCTGTGTGAAGTTATAAACTGTGCTAGAGCAGTGGATTATTGTATGGATAAATTTGATATAAATAGGGTAATATTTATGTATATGGGTTTCACTTAAACACTTCATTTCAATATGCATAAGAACTGTTTTTGAAATTTGGATCTGAATTACATACTATAGTTGTAATATAATTCAATTTATTGCAACACACGTGGATTTAATAATACAAACTTGTTCTAGTAGTTTTGTACAGTAGTGATCTAGCTTGTGACATACTCATGGTATATGCATTGTAATTCTAAAGAGATGCAACCTTAGGGTTGGAGGATTTCCCTGAAGCCTCTCACTATTCCTTATCAATATGATTTCTTAGCATGTTGCATGCGATGGGTAGATACAAAAAACGTTTGTGCTTATTACTCCCAATTGTTATCGGAAAAATCCGTCTATGCGGTCTATGTGGACACAGACTGATCTCCCTAGACTCAGAAACCAAGGCTAGAACAAAACATGACAAAACATATAACTTTCTCTAGGTTTATGCAATAAAAAATACTAGCTAGCAAGAGCTCACACCTTTCAATCAACAATTGTCCTCGCTAATTGTAATTGCTAGCTTCATCCCGAGACTTGTGAATGATAAACTGTAAGAAGATAGAATCCAACAAGAGTGAAAACAACAATAGTATATTTTGATGAAACCTATGCAAATGATCAAGTAAAAATACAACAAAGATAGTCAAACATAAACAACCTTTGTAGGAGAGAAACTATATTGTTGTATTAAAAATAATGAAAAGAGATTACAACCAATGCCTTGATGTTGTGAAGCTCCTTCCAACAAGTTCACTTCTCCGATACCCACAACGAATCCATGGAATCCATCACCATCAACTAACTCCTTTAGCTAAGATTTAATCTCTCAAAGCCAAAGAATGCTAACAATATTGTTAATCGCAAACTAGAAGCAAAAAAGCTATCAACCATTATTCTCCATTAACTATTAGACTTTCCTTATGAGAGAAGGTCCCTTTTATAGATTGAAAAGGAGGTTAGGATGATAGGTTAGGATATCCCCAAATCAGGAGTATGGGTGAGATCCAAATTGATCGGAGGACACCTCATATCTGAAGCTTCTCTTCTAGAAGCTTGGTGAATTTCATCTTTTTCTCCTCTTTTAGACAATGTCACACCCTGCTGTGGTGAAAACTGAGACATTGTCGCACCCTATAGTGGTACAACATGCGACAATTAAGGATATTGCATACTGCAATGGTGCAACATGACACACTCTCTTGAAATAGGGATTTAATGACCCTTTTTACATGTTTACCTTTTTCCAAAGAAAGGTTCTTCAAGGATTTTATGCTCTGGATGATAGAGGATAAGTGAACCTCGCAATTGCGACAAAATATTGTGTAACACCAATTATACATATTTTAATCATTTCACTATTATTCGATGGACTCACACATCTTGCAATGTCATAGCACACTTGTGAAGAAATTCTAAATATATTCAAAGTCTTCTCAGAACTTGTGTGAAACATGATCGTTCATTCGACGTTTATTGAATCTATCCACTCTTCACGTATATATGGGATAGACTCATATATTGATATCAAAATAAATAGAAGGATATTGCCCAATGGGAAGACTCTTCATCCTTGAAGTGTCATAACGTTTTAATAATATGAATTATATCAGATCGTGGAAATTTGCTACCAACAAAATCTACATTAATTTGAAAACCTAGATTTCGGCCATCCAATTTACATCAACCCTAAATGAGTAAAATGTCAATACCCCAACCATTAAAATCATAAACCCATTTACTAGTATTTATTTGAATTCGTTAGAATACTATATGAAGTAATATACCTAAAAATATGCTAAGAAAATATTCGTTAGAATGCTATATGAAGTAATATATATACCTTAAAATACAATAATGCATGGATGATATTTTCTCTCTACGAATACCATACTATTGAGAAATTATAAGTGTTATGATATTATAATTTCATTTGATATTATTCATTGAAATTTTTGTTGGAACTCAATATCTTTATAATCTTGAAGAAAGTAATATTACTTTGTAAGAAAGTAATATCTTTATAAGTAATATTACTTTGTGTACTAAATTGCAACAACCCATTGATGAGACATGCTTTCTCTATAAATATATGTTACAAGTAGAGTTTTGTTGAATTAGTTATAGGATTGAAATATAAATTTTATTTCGTAAGAAAAAATCCACCTTAATATGCACGCCAAGCAGATTCAATTGGATAGTATTGTTCATCTTAATTATGTGGAGTGATGTAGGAGCATCCCTCACGACAAGCAAAACCAACGTGGAAGCAGAAGACAGCTGGAAGACATCCAGCGCAAGTTTTTGAATTTTAAATTTCCCTTGAAGTTGATGCGCAAACATAAATGAGATCATTTAATTTAGGTGCCTTGGTAAAATGTAATCAGACCTCGAGCCATACGCTCTCGTCTGAGATAGACAGAGGCATTTATAGTAGTAGTTGCAGGTAGATAGAATTGAATTCTTAGATTAGACAATTCTAGAAGAAAGAGGGAAAACCGGGATATAGACACCCTCATTGTATTATTGTATTATGATCAGTTCAGGAAGAGTTAGAGAAATCTAGAGAGCATAGGAGAATAACAGAGAGCTGTAGAAGAACATCCATGTATAGATCTTGAATTAATAGAAGAAGTTGATTCAGATTCATGGCTATTGTGTTATTCTCGGTGTATGTGTGTTAAATGCTCTGCTTATGAATATTTCTTCCTATTATGCATTGGTTGTTATGCTGTGTGTGTATGATCTCATGTGTTGAGATTGAAATCTGAGAGGAAGTGGAGTGAGTTACAATTGTTTCTCTTATGAGCAAGGATTCCTGCAAGGAGTGCAGTTGAAGTTGTCTGCAAGGGGTGCGTTGACAGAAGGCTCAGAGAGAGATAGATTTTGTTCTCATTCGTCGTGAAGGTGCAGTTAGGCATAGAGCTGTGCAAGGAGTGCGCAGGCTAAGGAAGGAAGTCTCAGTCATGTATCTGAGCAGGAACTTTGAAAGACTGCTGCTGCAGGTGTGCGCAGATTCAAGAGAACTTCAACACTTAGACGTGCTTGAAGATTTGCTGCAAGGGGTGCGCGCAAGGGTTCTTTCTAAAGACTGAAGTTGCGGAAAAGCTCAGGAAGGATAGGCCTCTGAGTCGCTGAAGATCAGCGTAGATAAGTGTGACTTGAAGTCAGGAAGAAGCGTCGCAGGGTCACGAAGCGGCGAAGTGGCGAGAGGATCGGGACCGTCCATAGAAGGGGACGCGTGTCAGAGATCAAGAGATCTCGCGAAATCGGGAGTTCATAGAGTGAAGGCCCAAGTGTTTGGTGTTAAAAGTAGCGAGACACGAGGACACGAAGTGGCGAAGTGGTGAGAAGATTGGAGTCGTCCATCTAAGTAGGACAGGTGGCGGAGATCAAGAGATCTCGCGAACTCGGAAGCTCGCTGGGTGAGAGCCCAAGTATTGGGTACTCTGAGTCACGAGGAGGTGAATAGCCGTTGGATCCGGATCGCGGGAGGACCGTTGGATCCACACGTGGGATCGTGCATCGGAGCCTCGTGAGAAAAGGTTCAAGAACTTGGCCAAAGAAATCGCGAAGTCGTGAGGGAACGAGGTCGCGAGTTTAGGCACCTCGGACATCGGCAGTCAACGTAGAAGTTATTCGACCTTGTGGGAAGCAAACTCGCGAGGGAGTGAGATCGCGAGTTTCAGTGCCTCGGGTATTGAAGGCTGGAGAACCAAAAGTTTGGTATCGCAAGTAGCGAGGGCGTGAGTAGCGAAATCCCTACGAGAAAAGTCAGCGAGTTGACTGACCGTCGGGTCTCGGAGATCCAAGAGCCCAGTGTTCAACTTTTGGACTCGCAAAGTCACGAGTTCTGATTCCCCGATAAACCCAGGAAGGGGATCGCAAGAGAGAACTGTGGGAGCAAGTTCCCCGATAGGGAAATAGAAGAACCTTAGAGTTCTTCGGGCCGAGAAGAAGAAGATCCTGTGAGCAGACGTGCCCGGGGAAAGGCGTGCCTGCATCAAGTGGTATCAGAGCTTAGAAAAGCTTCTTTTCTTTCTATAGCAGAGAAAAAAAAAAGAGGGAATTTACTATGCCGCCAAGGAGAAGAGGTAGACAATCACCCAATCCAGAGGAGGAAAGGGAACTGTCCAGAGAAAGGGAATTGTCTAGAGAGAGAGGTAGGCAAGTACAGAATCTAGACATGGAGAGAGAAGTGAAAAATCTTCGTGCCATAATGGAGGACATGGAGACATCATAGAGGCGCAAAGTTGATACGGGAGATATCAGTGAATCCGAGGATGAAGGTGATGCTGGACACGGAGGAGAAGAAATCCCAGTGGAAGATGTAGTGAGTGAACGCTTACTAAAAGTTGTTGCAAGAATGAGTACAAAGGTGAAGATGGACATTCCAGTTTATGAAGGAAATCTGGATGCAGAAGAGTTTCTAGACTGTATTAGAGCTCTTGACACTTACTTCGATTATGAAGATATCGAAGATGACAAGAAGGTCAGACATGTTGTCACAAGATTGAAGGGACACACAGCATTATGGTGGGATGAGCTGCAGGCTGATAGGCGTTGCCAAGGCAAGCAGAAAATTAAGAGCTAGGACAGGATGATTGCAAAGATGAAGGCAAAATTCATTCCCAGGGACTATCAAATTTCTTTGTTCAGGAGGATGCAGAACCTGAGATAGAAGCTGATGACAGTGAAGGAGTATACTGAGGAATTTTACAGGTTAAATATCAGAGCAGGTCATCGCGAAAGAAATGACGAAAAGGTAGCCAGGTATATGAATGGCCTGAGGTATGAAATTCAGGATGAACTAAATTTGGCGACCATCCGAACGGTGGAGGATGCTTACCAATTGGATCTGAAAGCTGAGGAGAAGTTGAGCCGTAAACAAAGTCAGAGGGGCCGAGGCAGGAGTCAGCCCAAAGGCAAAT
>JASDQU010414874.1:0-10428 GCA_032191745.1 Picea mariana
AGGTCAAGTTACACACTAGTCAAGGTTCCATGCCAGCCATGGTTTTCGGAGAGGGGGAAGGATGAAAGAATAATATAATAGATATTAATCTGAAGAAGCTCATGCCTTTCATACCTCAAGAATATCATAAGGGACTTCTTTTTGCCAGCCTGATGAGACAAACCCAAAGAGGGGAGCTTGATAAGGATCAAGGTTTTGAATCGGGATCAAGGTCACAACCTCATCAATAAAAAGGTGATAGGAAAAAAACCAATTGTGTTTTGGGAAAGAAATGATTGAGTACACAATGCTAACTATTAGCTTCAAATGACAGACAAGATCTACAATAGAGATAGGTGTAGGAAAGAGGAAGAAAATCAATGGATCCCCCACATGAATTTTAGTACTAGAGTGACTATGTAAATGAAGTGACCCTACGAATCTACTCCTACAACCACAAAAAGATGAGATCAATTATGTGATGAAGAAGACACTTGCCATTATACCATAAACATTACATTCCCTACCTTCAAACAAGCTTATCAATGAGTATTTTTTTTGTTCAAAGATAATGATGGGTGGCTATATATAAGTTTCTTAAAAACTGTATGTTTCAAGTCTCAAACTCAAATCAAGGATTATTGATATTAGGGGCCTATTCATAGAGGGGGGTAATAATAGGGAATACGTAGG
Source organism: Picea mariana (assembly GCA_032191745.1). Classification (NCBI taxonomy): domain Eukaryota; kingdom Viridiplantae; phylum Streptophyta; class Pinopsida; order Pinales; family Pinaceae; genus Picea; species Picea mariana. Next base: position 673 of record JASDQU010414874.1, read on the forward strand.
AGCCTAAGGGTATATGGGGATATGGTTTGAAAAGACGAAGGGATGGAGGGGTAAAGTGGGATAGAGGTTAGATGGAGATACGGGCCCAATGGGGAAGTGGGGTAGGGGTAGAGGTTGGGATTCATTGGTGGAAAGGATTCATGGGAAGGGGTCTAAGGCCTAGGGGTGGAGGGGTGTAGGGTAAAAGGATAGGGCCAAATGGCTAAGGGTCATAAGGGGGTAGGGGAAATTTTTCCTAATGGTAGATGTAGGGGACCATGTGAGTAGGATCCTAGGGGTGTTGTATGCTTTGGGAACAAGGATAAAGTCTGGGTCATTGGGACCTAGGGGTGTAAGGGGTAGTCATACCAAGGGTAAAGGGGTCTAGGTGTCAAGTATATATGGGGGGCCAAGTACATATGGAGATAAGGTGTAACGTTCCCATTGTAATCCCAAATTTAATTTATTCTTAATGTAGATATGAATGTGGCTATGGCCAAACGATGTAATATGTGAATTGTATTTCTAAATTTTTATTAAATAAAATGTGGCATCATCTGTTGGGGGACATCGATAGATATTGGGGATTATTAATACACAAGAGAGGAGGGGTCTAGAAAAAGGGGGATTTTATTCATGAATTAATTTCCAATCATTTTTTTATGATTTTCATGTTTTTAGTGAACCTTTTATTTTGTTGTTAAGTGTCACCAAAGACAATTATTGAATGCATGTAAGAGGGTTGATGTGAGGAGTCACATCCCATAGTTATTGGGATCATTTTGATGTATTACAATCATCTTAGCGAAGTGTGTAGGTCATTCAAGTAAGAAAAAGGGAGGAAATTCATATGGCCAAGAGGGAAATTTTAGATAGTCATGTTTTTGCATGGGAAAGGAGAGAAAAAAATATAGAGACGAGTGCACTTGAGCTGGATAAACAATGGAGTGAGAATTCTAGATAATTTGTCGAGTTGAACACTAAAGAATCAAGTTGTCAGGATTGAAAAAGAACCAGGTTGTCAAGCCTGAAGAGTGAACTCATGTGAGAGTTACAATGGAGAAACAAGATTGTTGTTGTTGTTTGCTAATAGTTTTCCTAGTAGTGAGCTCCCTTGAGTTTACCAATAGTGATATTTTTAATTAAATATGATATAGAGAAACTAATAAATGAATGGGATGCTCGATGAAATGAGATAAGTGAAGGGGTACATTCCTTTGATTGGGTAGGTTGAGAGAAAGAGAGTTGGTGGAAAATCAGGATAACTATAAGAGAATGTCAATGGATTGTGGGATTTTCTGAGCTGTGATTGGAAAGTGAGAGACCACCCTATTTTTTTGATTCATATCCCTATATAGGGGGTGAATTGGTATTTATATATGGAGAAACAAGTCTATTGTTGGGTGGAACATCCCTCCCAAGTAACTGGTTTCACAATTGTTTGAAAATATAAGTGTTTTATCTATTTTCTATGTGGCATTATGAGTTTTAACTATTGTCTATTAACTCTATGCATGAGAATGACTTATATGTTTCTATGATGAAATTATTAGTTTCATTCATTTTAGTTTATCATGTTGTAGATGCTTTTAAATTAATGGTATCATCAAATGGTTGAATCTGTGTGTTTTCCTATAGTTGGTAAATAAGATTAGTTAGTGGAAATTTTTTAATTTATGATTATTCTGCATGTAATGAACCTTAGTCGAGCTGGGTGGATGTTACATAGGGTCCAACAAATGAGTGCCAAGGGAATAGTGTTGAGGGACTAGTTGAGATGTGAGGACCCAAGGGAAGATGGGGTTGCAATGAGGGTGGTCCGGACTACGTGGAATAGGTTTCAATTTCATTTGGATACCAGTTCCTGATGGGGAGGAGTGGTGATGCTTTCCCCCAAATTATTGTTTCCAAGGTTATGGAGACAAATATTGGAGCCCCATGACCCAGGGTTTGGGGGAATTTCCCCCGGACAAATGTTTTTTGGAAAAAATCCTTGAAAATATTGTAATTTTGTAGTAAATTTGGACCGTTCATTATTAGTTTGTAGATATAATGGTGTAAGTTATGTTCGTGTTTTTTTTTCCTTAGAATGAAACCCTTTTTTATGGAGGAATTGTATTACAATCAATGATGGGATTAAATTCGGTGGTTTATGGGCCCATGGTATTGAGTAATTCTATCTCTAGTTCAAACACTTTAACGTTTGATGATGTTGTTTGTGTTATCCTTAGTGAGGAAATGCAATTGAAAAAGAATAGGTGAGACATCAGGCAATGCTTTCACTATGGAGAATAGGGGAAGACAAAGGGAGAGAGGAAAGAGACTAGGGAACCATGGGAAGTATAAGAAGGGAAGATCCAAATCCAGAGAGAATATGGAGTGATGGAATTATTCGAAAAAATGACACCTAAAGAAATATTGTTGGTCTAAAAAAAGAAAACAAGATGGACAACATGAGAATACTTAGGAAGAAAATGTAGGAGGTGATGTGTTGCAAGATGCATTAATAATTTCAATAGATAATATTATTGATACTTGGGTGGTAGACTAAGGGGATTCATTTCATGCCACATTATGTAGGAAATATTTCTAAGACTACGTTCAAGGTGATTTCAAACAGGTTTAGTTGGGTGATGATAAACCATGCAAAATGGTTGGAAAGGGTATGATGCAAATAAAATTAAAAAATGGAAACCAATGATTCTTGGAATATCTTAAGCACATTCCTTATTTGAGAAGAAATAAAATTTCAGTAGGGAAGTTGGAAAATGAAGGTTGTACAACTACATTTACAGAAAATTCGTGGAAGGTCACTAAATTATCACTAATAATAGAAAAATGAGAGAAGGTAGGCACATTGTATTGATGTATTGGTAATGATGAATCTTCTATCGATTTAGTTTCTATAGGAGAGGATACAACATTGTCACATCGTAGGATTGGGCACATGAGTGAGAAGGGGATGCATATTCTCCACTCAAGGAATTTGTTGCCAGATTTAAAGCATGTTGATTTGGATTTCTGTGAGCATTGTGTTTATGGAAAACAAAATAATATGGTTTCTTAGAGTTGGGAAGAACAACAAGAGTGAAAAGTTAGAGTTTATGCATACATAAGTATGGGGATTGACTTGGGTATTATCTCTTGGTGGCTCTTATTATTATGTTACTTTTATTTATTATGTGACTATGAAAACTTGGGTTTATTTTATTTGAAAAAAATATGATGTTTTTGACACTTTTAATAAATGGAAACTTTTCTTGAGAATGAGGCAAGAAATAAGTTGAAGTGTCTCGTATTAGACAATGGATGTGAATATTGTATCAATGAATTTTATAGTTATTCTTCATACCATGCTATTTGTAGAGAGAATATGGTTCCAAGAACACCACAAGAATTTAATGGTGTGTTAGAAAAGATGATCATGACAATCATGGAGCATGAAAGGAGCATGAGATTACACACAAGATTTCCCTTGTAGTTTTGGGAAAAGACTATGGATAATTATATTTAATTAATAAATAAAGGGCCTTCAAGTTCCTGGGATGTTGGAATTACATAGGAGGCATGGACAAGTAAAAGGTTAAACTACTCATTTTTGAAGACTTTTGGTTGCAAAGCATTTGTCCATAATGATAGATAAAATAGAATAAATATTGAGTAAAAATATAATAAGTGTACCTTTATTGGATATGGAGTTAATTTTTTTGGTTATCACTTATGGAATTATGAAAATCGAAAAATTATTAGTAGTAGAGATGTGGTATTAAATGAGAAGGTCATGTACAAATGCCAGTTGTAGGGAAAGAAACATGAAAAATAAAACACAAAATACACAGTGCTTGATGAAATCATAGAAATGAAACTCTAGAGGTGCCATTAAATCAAAATGTTCAACAAAAAAAGGTACCTCAAACTCCTGAAAGTGTTTTAGAAACTTTACCAAGTTATATAGACCCCTTGAACGATACTCTCCTTCACTATATTGTTTATTATTATTGATTATGGTGAACTAGAAAGATATGAAGAAGAGATGCAGGTAGAAACCAAAAATAAATTGGATGAAAGAATATATGGATTCCTTGGTACATAACCAGACTTGGGACTTGGTTTGATTGCCTACAGGTAAAAGATAATTGCATAATAAATGGATTTACAAGTCGAAGGAAGAAGAAGGAGGAAAAAAGAGGTACAAGGCTAGACTTGTTGTAAAATTGTTCACTCAGAAGAAGGGTATAGATTTTGATAAAATATTTTCTCCTATTGTTAAATTGACTTCATTTAGAACTATTTTAAGTCTATTGGTAGTAAAATATTTGCATCTTGAATAATTATATGTAAATACATCTTTTATCCATGGGGATTTGGAGGAAGATATTTATATGCAACATCCACAGGGATATGAGTTCAAAGGGAAGGATAAATTGTATTTAGGATGAAGAAGAGCTTGTATGGCCTAAAGGAAGCTTCAAGGAAGTGGTATTTGAAATTTGATAGATTTATCATAGAACAAGGTTATAATAGATGTCATTCTAACCAATTTTTTTATTTTAAGAACTCGATAATGGTAGTTATATTATTTTGCTATTGTATTTAGATGATAATATTGTTGTAGGGTCTAACATACAGGATATAAATGTGCTCAAAAGAAAAGTAGCTAATTCATTTGTGATGAAGGATTTGGGTGTTGGAAATAAAATTCTTGGTATGAGAATCAAAAGAGACATGAAAAACCAGAAATTAACATTGTCTTAGGGTGAGTACATAGAGAAGGTGTTGGAAAAATTTAGGATGTAGTATGCAAAACCAGTTAGTGCACCTTTAGCTAGTCATTTCAAACCGACTAAGAAGATGTGTCCAAAGACATAGGATTAGATATACTACATGTCCAAGGTTTTGTACTCATCAATAGCTGATAGCTTGATGTATATGCAATGGTGTGCACAAGGATGGATATTGCACTTGCAATGGGATTTGTGAGTAGGTCTATAAACAATTCAGGTAAAGAACATTGGAAGGCGATAAAGTGAATTCTCGGGTATTTGAGAGGTACTACTACTCAGGAATTATGTTGTGGAGGTTCAAACACAATTCTATAGGGATATGTTGATTCATACATGGTAGGTGATATATATGGAAGGAGGAGCACCACATGGTATATTTTTACTATAGGTGGAACAATAATAAGATAGATTTTGAAACTGCAAAAGCTTGTTGACACTCATGTTTCCTCCCCTATCCATGTCAAGGGCCCTAAGACCTATACCTAGTTCTCAAGTATGATAGTGCTACCTATATACCTAGCGAGAGGTAAATGATGCCCTCAATATGTCATTTGTTGTGGTTCAAATTTCCATTCTTGGCCCTAAAATCATGTATGATTCTTTTCAAGCCTAACTCTTGGATTTATTCCCTTGAACATATCCAAATTCCAAATACTCATACTCAATGTTCAAAAAATCATAATGTGGTTTATACCCATCCATAGACCATGGATGGCCTTGAAAGGTCATTTGTGTTCCGTAGATGCCTACAAGCTTCCTTTAGCACATTCTTGTTAGACCTACCCTGTGAATACTTAGTAAAAAAAGTGCATGCACATTCTACGAACGTGCACATGCTTTAGAATGTGCATGCACTCTAGAATACATGTGTGTTGTGCTCGAGAACGCATGTGCATTATTTTCATTCAATTTTTTTTGTGTAGGAGTGATAAATTTAGCATATATGTTTGTTTATGGTTGCCTCACATTTAGAATCTTCATTTTTTTGAATGCTTCTCAATATCTCTATTTTTGAAGTTATTTTTGTATTGGCTACACAGGTTTGTCATACATCAAACTACACACACATATAGAGTCAACTATGTAGATTCCAAATATATAATTAAAAAAAAATATTTGCTATTTTTAATATATTTTTGTCTTGATATTTATCATAATCTATAAATGTTTATGGCCTTAACCATTTTTATAATAAGTTATACTAAAAAATAAAATAAAAAGTTGTTTGGTTATGTGCAGAAGAACAATGTATTAACTACAATTTTACAATTTTTTTAAGGAAATTTCATCATTTAGATACACAACATCTACATTAATGGAAACATATGCATTATATTTTACATGAAAAATAATATACCAGTATTAGAAAAACTCAAATTTCACATAGTCATGCATAAATTTAATAAATAAAAATTACATATTTGAAAAACTAATTCAATTTCATTATAAAATTACCTCAAATCATCCCTCTAAATTCACATATCCTTGTTTTTCCATGTTCATATTTCTACTATGACCAAAGAGACCATTAAATTGCACCCACCCATATACATATATATCTTTATATAAGGCTCCATGGTAAATCAAAACATTAATCATGATAATAAAATATATATATATATATATTTATAATTTTGAAAGTGAAAAAGTGAACATGTATCGGCCTATGGGGCAATAAAAGTGCATAGAAATTCATGTCAGTCCTCATAGGCAGGTTGGCATTGCCATAAATTTTTCAAAGGTTAAGAAACTATCCAAAATACTCACAAAATCCCAAAGCTTACTGTGTCTATTGGGACACGGGAAAAAAGACTAAAGCTTCTACTTTTGTGTCTATAGGGGCACTAAAACCTAGGAATGGGACTCTGTAATCAAATCAACAAGAATTTGAAGGGTATTATAAACATTTTAGGATTCTTACTTTTTAAGATAAGAATTATTGGTGATTGATTATTAGTGGAATTAAGTTTTTTATTTTTTTTGAAATGTAATTGTTGATAAAATCACAATTTTATATTCTTTAAATCATTTTTTGGATAAATGACCAATCTCTAACATTGAAATTTGCAATTCTAATTATTCTTTTAAATTTTTGACCAAATTTCAAAAAAAATGTTGGATAAAAAAGTAGAAAGTTTGAGCGGAGGAGTCGAGCCTTGGATCTGGAATGGAGAGCTGAGCTAGATGCATCATGATCTAGACGCTTAGGTGTCAGGGGTGTATTGAAGATTCAATCCACTTTCATTGGCTAGCATGGCTGGCTTGCGGGTAGGTGTAGGGGGTAGACTAGGGTTCTTAATTGCTTGGTTTGACCTGTACTCCACTAGAGTTTATGGAGGCAGGTGTGTCGATTCTCGAGGGTGGAATGGTAGAAGATCCATGGTGGATATAGGGAGGGATATTCAAATCGAACGATGATTAGAAAGTACAGAGCCTCGTTAATACCTGATTATGTGAGGTAATTTAAAGACGGGGATGAGTTGGAGGTCTGTGCGGTGCTTGGGATAGATGGCGTCGGTCCACTTGGGGATAATGGAAAAGAGGCGGTGGAGGTTATAAATGACCTTTTCGCTTGGGAAGTGGAAATTATTGGGAAACCGTGCGTAGTAAAGACCCCAACATCCTCATCTGCGAGGGATTCGGTGGAAGTGCCATTCGGTAAGGAAGGTGATTTTGCTCCACATTATTTCATCTTTGTAGAGGGTAAGGAGAATGAGATAATAGGTAGTGGTGTTGAAAGGGTTTTGGGAGAGAGGTCTAGTGGTACCAGTGCTAGGACTAAAGGAAAGGGGAAAAGGGGAGATGGAGCTGGTTGGAACGTGGTGGGAGGCGGCAACAAAGTGACGGTGTCAATGATGGGAGCAAAGGAATTTGAGATATCAAGCTTAAATATAGTGGTGCAATACTGCAAGGAGGAGGGCAGTGTGCATGCTGGACCCAAAGAGTGGAGGGTAAAGAAGTTAAAAACCACGCTAACTCTCGACCGAGATATAGGTATGAATGAAGTGGAAGAACTTTCTTCTAGAGGTTTGGTTGGTAGATTCAATTATCGAGCGATGGTTGTTCGGGACATAAATGTTTGGGTAGATGAGAATTGGGGTCCTGTTGTTGGTTATACGCCTAAGGTTTTTTAGCTGACCATAGGCTGGTTTTGTTTTGTTTTCAAATCCTCAGCGGTTGCAGAGTTGGTCTTAAAACTTGTATGGGTGGTGAACCGAGGCAGTTTAATGCTCAAGCGTTGGCATTGTGCTTTCAACCCTGACAAAGAGCGCTTTCATTTTAGGCACTTATGGGTGTTGTTACCTGGTTGTCCGCTAGCTTTGTGGAGCTTGGAGGATTTTAAGGAAATAGGTAATTCTATTGGAAATTTTATGCATGTAGATTCTAAGTTGTTTTCAGGTTTAGATAGGAGGATGGGAAAATTTTAATTGGAAGTGGATACTTTTGGTGGTCTCCTGGTCAATTTGGAAATCGTTTGGAGGGGCAAGGCGATACAACAATGATTGGATTATTTAGGGATATCATTCAAATGCACATTCTGTAAGGAAACCAGGCATCTAAGGCACCAGTTCCCTGGAAAACTTTTGAAAGAACCACCTGAATGGGAATTAGAAGTGAGTGATGTAGAACCGCCTGCAAATCCTTCTACATTGATGACTGAATCTGTAAATTGGAGCAACTCCTTGCCTCTTTCGGGGATGGAAAGCATTGTTGATTGAGGTAAGTTACATAACCTGGTTTTCTTAGATAACTCATTGCTACATTTAATTGATGTTTCTCTGAGTGATTTTTTAGGGGAGGAGGAACTCTTGGTTAATTCTACTCCAAAGGAGAACTTTAAGATTGGTGGAGCCTCTATTTTAGAATATATGACCTTAAGGTTGAGGGGTTGTTGGATGAAGGATGAAATGGTAGAGTCCATAGGTTTTCCTCTTGTGTATGGGTGTGCGTAGGGTTTGGAGGTTTTAAGATCCTTAAAGGAAAAATGGCTTAATGCTTTGTCAAGGATAATTGAGAACCAAATATGCAATCTAGTGAAGGGGGGTGAAACCTTTAGGATTGGAGGTTCTATTCTTGTAGAGGGTAAATATGACTACACTGAGGAGAGGACTGACACTCTATATGGGGGTGTAGTAGATGAAGCTTTGGCTTAGGATGGACAGACTAAGAGGATCCCTAAGAGTAAAGGTTGCGCTGATTTTTCCTTTCCCACATTAATCCCTGATACTAGAAAGGGAAGGATCGGTGGTGCTACAGCTTCCAAGATGATTCCTTTGAAATACTTTGGAGGAAACCCAGCTGTGGCTATGGAGGGGAGGGTGGAGTTTCCTATGGAAAATTTTCAGGATGAGGTAGTAGGAACTTTAGGTTCCCAGAATCCTTTATGTATACAGGATCCAAGTATTCTGTTTGAAATTGATGACTCAATTATTAACTTTGTTCCATCTTACAGATACATTTTAAACCATGATCCTTTGTCGATTTATGATGGGGTCAATCCTGTCCCAAAGAATGTAGCTAAGTTAGGGAAGGGGGAGTCAGGCTGTTAAGCCCTAATATTGGCTCATTACCACTTAATTGGGGCATATTANCTAAGGAGACATTTTCATTTTGAATCATCTTGGACTTGAACATTTAAGTGGGGTAAAAGGAGGTTGCCCCCTCGAAGAGGCTTATTATCTGAAATTATCTCTTTTTCAAGGTGTTGATTACTTTTCCTAAGGTTTTTCTATGTTATATTGATGTTTGGTTCTTAACATATGGTATCAGAGCTCAAGGTCTTGGGGTTTCGCTGCTACATCTGAGACACTGTGGCATTTTCGCTATAACTTTGTTTCTACAACGTTTCGGGAGGAACGGCTTAAAGGGGTTTTATAAGACGGATCAAGGTATGTTGTGTTCAAAATTCAGCTCCTGAGGCCTTATACTTTCGGATATACAGCCGGTACAATATAGGGTTCTGGAATCATCCTGAAATGAGTCATTGTATAAT
>JASDQU010414878.1:0-10352 GCA_032191745.1 Picea mariana
TCTGTGTTTCTCATATGTGTGACTGATGCTGAATTTGCCATTGTTTATTTCCCTGCATTATTGTGATTATCATTTAGTGTCTCAGCAAAGAGTTGAAAAGAAGCATAATTGTTTAAGCACGGTAACAACTGATTCACCCCCCCATCCTCTCAGTTGTCCAACAATGAAACCTCGAGATGCTTCACCCAGGGATCCCCGAGAAGGCAATAAAAGACCTCTCAGCAAGAAACAAGAGGGACCCGAAAAATAACAAACAAGACCTAGTCAGAGGATAGGGGGTCTCATCACGAGCCAACCTATTAGATTCATGGGTACCTAACAGTATGACATTGCCACCATCTGGTTACCACGCCAAGGCAATGACCTTTGGTTGCATGGCCAAGGGAAAGGGGGTCTCATCACGAGCCAACCTTCTCATCTTTGTGAAAATATGTGTCGGTAACACTGTCAGCACTAGTCACCATGCCAAGGTAGTGTCCTCTGATCAGCCCTTGAATAAAAGGAAAAATAAGAAGAAAAAACAAATAAAAGAATAAAGCAAGAAAAAGAATAAAGGCAAGAATGGGTTTGGAAAAAAGGCATCCATGACAGTTACAACTCGCCTTCTACAAAGGCACCCACAGATAACATTATGCATCCCGGGCCTTCACTGCACCCACATGTCTGGACATTCCCTAGCCACATCACCTCACTTACATGGCTTGGATGAAATCTTCTTGGAAACTTTCCTTTTCTTGTGGATACTAGCCCAATAGGACGTCTTGTCTTTTTGTCCAATCTTGTATTGCAGGTTTTTGTAATGTCTTTGAGCTATTGAATGATGTATCATGGTTTTTATGCATATGTTTAATAATATTGATAATGAGAAGTGATTAAGATTGTTATGATGTCGGTGACTGATGAGCCCATGGAGGGCGTAGCTTTTGATGTGTAGGACCATGCCCAATGGACATGTACCATTTGGACCGGTACACATGGGGAGATGACCAGTTCGGACCTCCATGGGGCTGAAGAGCCCACCAGATGGATGCTGAGACCCTATCAAGGGGTAGAGACAGGATGGACATGGATCATGACTTTTGCATCGAAGAGGAAGAGGACGTTCCATCAGAGGGACTCTGACACGACTAGACCTATAAGGGGAATGACCCATTTTCAATGGAACGCTAGCCTTGGAAGGCTTAGGACGTCCCCATCTTCACCATGATGTCATCCAGCTTCGTGGACACCTTTGGAGGCAGACTAGGCAGCAGTGGCACATGTGGCATGTTGGAGAGGCCCCTGGGGTCTAACGTTTTGCTCCTGGATGTCTCATTTGCCCTAGAAAGGGATAGCGCCTCCCTTGAAGGGGATTTTACTCTCTTTGCAACTCAATTAGGGTTTTAATTTGACAATTTAATGTAAAAACAACATTATTTTGGTATTATGGCCTTATCGGCCTTTTTTATGTCCTAAAAAGTAAAATTAGGTCATTGATACACTATATATTGAGGGTTTTGGCTCTCATTTTATCATCATCTTTCACTCACCACTTGGTGAGGTCTGAAATTTACGCACCATTTGGGTTATTGGCTGATTTGGGGAAGTCACACTTGTTGAAGGAAGAGATTTTTGGTATTCTATGGTGTTTTTCTTGAAGGAAGGTGTTACAACTCGGGTTTGCATGATTATTTTCTTGATGATTGGTAAGTATTTTTCTGCAAAACTTCTTGATTGAATGGTTGTAGTTTAATTTCTTGCATCTATTTATAAATATTGTTGAATCAAAACCCTAGGGGACAAACACACAAGTAGGTCGTTGTCTTATGTACCCTGATAGAAAAACTTTTAGCCATTGAAGAAGACGAAGAGAGCCTAGCCATAGCTACACTCTTTTTTCTTCTTCCCTTAAGCTAGTTGTACCTTTTGACTTCAAGAGGAAGAGGACGTCCCAGGCCTAGGTTATCTACACCTAGGGCCGTTTTCTTTGAGGGTTAGATGAAAGATCCTTGCCTTAGCAACACTCTCCCTCTTTAAACCCTCTTGTCTTGACTTTGCTTTTCATTGAGCTAGTTGTTTGTCGGGAAGGAGGAGAGAGCACGAGGCCTTGCTTTAGCAACACCAGAGTGAGCCTCTCTCCCCTAGGGTTATGATTTTGGAGCGCTTCTTTAGCAGCACTTCAAAACTTATCCCTTTTGTCCTTTAAAATCTCATCTCCTTCAACTTTTGCGTTCTTCACCTATGACTCCATTAACCCTAAGGCATTGATCTAAGAACTCCAGCATTGAAGTAGAATTGGATCCAAACACTCTCAAACTTCTTGAAATTGAAACCCTAACTACACTAACCCTAGCCTAGATTAACTTACTAAGTCTAAGTTGCTGACGTCATCATTGAATATTTCATCTTTATTGCAACAACGTTTTGACTTTTGAGTAATTGAATGGTAGTTGAAGGCATTAATTGAGTTAAGAAGTTATTTGTTATATTGAATGTCGTTTCATTCAAGTATTTATTGATGAACTGATATTAATGCCATTGCTATCTTGTAAACATTGACCTCATCAACATTTACTTTCAAATTTCTCATATTGAATATAAGATAGTCACTGATTTATATGAGGTATTAACCAAGATTGCGCGTGTTAGTTTCCTTGTTGTGTTGTCTCAAGCAGGTGCTCTTCATTTCTTTGGTTATACTCTATTATTGGCTATTTATCCGGGACTATCTGATTGGTGGTAATCTGTGAAGGGGAACTTCGTCTTTGTGTTGTTAGCCTTTTCCCTTTCAAAACCCTAGGTTACCGAGGATGTCTCCTCTGGGCCTAGCCTCCCTAAATAGAAAGAACCTCCCCATTGTGGTGACATTGGGTGCGGAAGGTTCCTGTTTCGCCAGTTTGACCTACTACTCCTTAGCCTTTCTTGTGTCTACAAACTGTGCGATAACATTTTGGCGTCGTTGCCGGGAAACATTGAGTCAATTCTCCCCAAACGACAAATTTTTCCGATAAGCCTTGCCTCTAGAGTGTTATCTAACAAGCTTACCCGACGACTCCACTAGGGCATTTTCCCTTATCTTTTTATAGTTTCGAGAAAACTATCTGGCAACTGCACTGATGACGAAGCCAACTATCACTTCACAATGGGATCCTGAGAACTACAAACCTTTGGACATGAGTAAAATCCCGGGATATCCCAAAAAAATGCCCCCCTTTTATAAAAATTGGCTCCCTAGATTCGCTGGCATCGATGGAGAAAGTCTCGATTATCACATGAGCAAATTTTGGGCTTTCTTTCAATACCGCCCTGTCAGTGATGAGGCTGAAGATTTGGTGATGAAGCTCTTCTCTGCCTCTTTGCATGGAGAGGCTAGAAGATGGTATGATAATCTTCCAGCTGCCAGCATCCAATCTATGGACCATTTTGAAGAAATCTTCCTTGCAAGGTGGGTTATGAAATTGGAAGATATACAATCATTGCTGAGAGGTCTTGAAAGCATAAAACAGACATAGGATGAGACCATGAGAGATTTCGGTTTTAGATTTCAGAGGTTGTTGTACCACAATCCTGAAAGCTATTGCCCTAAAGGAAAGTATCTCATCTATCTCTTTACCAATGGAATTATGGGGCATCTAAGCTTCCTCCTAAATAAAAAGGGTCCAAAAACACTTCCAGAAGCTTACAACATGGTCATTCAAATCGAGAAAAATCTCTCCTTGTCCAGAACCAATGACCATACCATGGACACTCTCAGCTTGATAAAACGAGTTTCCCTTGAAACCTTTGCTGAAGATCCAGAAGAGAGAAGGGAACAAGTTTTAGACCAACAAAATGAGGACGCAATTACGGAGCAAAAACCTAAGCAAGATGATGAAGTACCAACCCGTGCTCCTCCCTCTGATGAGGTCATCGAAGAACCTGTTTCTCCTGCACAGCCAAGCGAAGATGAGGTTAGTTGCTTTCCACTTCCGGATTTCGACGACACCTTATTCCTTGAAAATGAAGGAGAAACAAAAGCTTTGAACAAAATGGATATTCCTTGATGTGCAATCGAAGACAAAGAAGCAATACATGAGGACGAAACAATAACACATGTTGAAAACACCAAAGTCCTCAAAGCCCCTGCACAAGAAGAAACAATAAGTTGCCCTCCTCCCCTAGTTTTTGATGATGTTGTACTTTATGATGAAGGAAATGAGGAGGAGAATGAATTTTCAAATGTTTCAAACCCTGCATGTTATGACATAGATAGTGACATTGTTGATAACATTGATGAGTTCATACATGTTGGGAGACGTAGGTGAGATGTAGTTGGTTATGACCTAGATCCCATCTATGACACTGAGAGTCATTTCCAAGTGTTGCCCTTGCAATTATCACAGCAGATTGCTTTTGACTAGTGGCAACAAGGAGATGAGATTTTTACCCGTACTTTTCAAAAAACCAAAGATGACCTAGTACCTTGTTTTCCTGATGATTTTCAGTCTTACCTTGAGATTTTTGATGAGTACCCTTCTGAGCACTTGGATTCTTCCATGAAAATGATTGCCAACCACCACTGTGCTCGGATTTTGATACAAGTAAGAACATTGTTTGCCTAGAGAAGGATTCTCATGACTTCTCACTCCAACCACCTGTTATTACCTTACCTTGCTTTTTCATTAAAGGTGTAGTTGGGAAGTATATCTTTTATATAGAGTTTCCTCTTAGGCAAACCCTAGAGTCCAAGGGTTGGTTAGACACTACAAGCTTAAGTGTATCTTCTCAGTTTTTCAACTATCCCTTGAGAATTTGTCAGTCGTCTAACACATCTTTGTCAATCCCTTCCCAGACTTCACAGTATGAGAACGTCTTAGGTAGCCAATGTGCCGACCTTTTGAGTCAGTGTTTTGAAAGTTGGACTTTTCTTGACCCTTTCCTGAAGTCGATTGAGTACTTTCCTCAGAGATGGACTTGGCAGGATTTTATCCGTCCCACCCGCCTCCATGAGTTAGACTTTGAGATTTCCAATGATATGATATACATTCTAACTTATAGGTCTGCATGTATCATAGTTAGGTCGGTTACCTTAGGATTTCTTCATTAGGAGAGTCTCGTACACCGTGTGTTTTTCACTCCCACACAATAAATTCTCCAAAGTGGTGAAAGACGTTCTAATGAAGTCATCTTCTGGTATCTAGTATTTAAGAATGATGTAAATGGCCATGTAAGACAACGCAAAAAGTTTCGCGGAATTCCGTCTAGTCTAGATAGGTTTTTTTTAATTAATTAAAATTTCCTAAGGTTGGGAATTTAATTAATTAATTAATCAATTAATTTTTGATAAATATTGTAAAAACTAGGTACTTGGGCTTTTGATAGGGGTATTTGTGCTCAAAATAAATGGAATGAGACCCCTTACACCCTTGGACCAAGTTTCAGCTTAGTCGGACAAGTGTAGCTAGGCCTTTGTCCATGAGGAGTCAAAGTCAATCAAAAATCAAGATGTAATTGGCTTAGCTAAAATCGCTGAATTTTGTAATAGTCATTAAAGTCATTAGAGAGTGTGGGAGAAGTGTCTCAATAGCCTACCCTGAGTTAGGAAAACAATTTCCAGCTTAGAAAAACCCCCTTAACCTAACCCACAACCCACACTCACCATCCTCTTAGAAGAGGGGCGCCCCCCTCTTTGCCCAATATCTCATAAAAATTAAAATAAGCCATGGGGACCTCCAATACTTTGCAAATGTTCCCCACTTGACCCCACTTGACTTTTAAATACTAGGGAAAGGGGTTTTCCCCTTCCCAACTCACCCCTCATCCATCCATTTTCTCTCATGAAGCTAAAGTGCACCCCTCTAGATGTGACCCTCCTTCCTTGGATGGGAGCCACTTGGAGCCCATCCAAGTGGGATCCCTCCTCCTCTTTTCCTATAAATTGAGGCCTCCTCCACTCATTTTCCCATCTCTTCTCATTGCAAGTCTATTATGTCAAATTTCTTCCGTTCCTCTCCTTCACTCTCTCATGCTCCCATGTGTAAATCTTGCTACAACTATTTGTAGCAACATTTTGGTGGATAATAAATGAAGCTTTGGAGAATTTTTGGTGTGCATTGGGAGTCTTCTTGGTGACTCCATTGTTTGTTGTTGAGGTGATATATTACCATTTAGTTTTATATTTTGCTTTCACTAGTTTATATTTGGAGACCCAAGTATTTTTCTTGGGTGCTTTTGGTAGTATTGGTATCTATTTTGTGATAGTATCTGAACAAGTTTTCAAAGTATTTTGCAAGCTTCTTTGAATGATATCGCCTCTATTTTCTTGTGTAGCAAAGAGAAAACTTACTTGGGATTTTCTAAGGGATTGAGGGATTGGCTTTAGAGTGGAAAGCCAACTCTTTTAATCATTCCGAAGTTTATAAGATTATCTAACATTCTCTTCCTCCTCTTTTTCATTCCAAATCTTGTTATGAAATAGATGATAAAAGTTTCATTATTATACTCAAATTTTCCTTTTAAATTTATGTATCATTGGGCTATAACACAATATTAACAAATTTCATGGTTTTGTAACATTTTTTGGATACATCCTTTGACATATTTTAATGCAGATTTTTAGCATCAAAAGAGAGTTGGTACAAGTGTTTTAGCCCCAAAGGCCTCCAAAAGACATTTCCAAGTTGGGACATCAAGTATTCTTCCTTCCTTCCTACTCTTCTAATAATTGTAAGCCACCCTTTAGAGTCTCTTGGGTGGCATTTCTTGCAAATTTACATAAAAATCTGATATTGTAATAGTTAGGATTTTCTTTCTTGCTTTTTACCTTTACATCCATACTTGGCCAAAAGGTAGGCATTGCGCCTCCACTTTAGCCATTGTGTGGTTTGCAATTTATTTCCAAGCATTTTTTTTGTTTTTAAAGTACCCACTTTGGCCCAAAAGGTAGGGCATTGTGCCTTCACATGTGCCATAGTTGTGGTAGTTTTGCTTTCAAGTTATTTCAATTCGTTCAAGCAATTTAATTTTTAATTCTTTATCCACACCCATATTGGTCAAAAGGTAGGCATTGTGCCTTCACATGACCGTAGTTATGAGGTGATAATTTCATTAATTTTGTAAAACAATCTACAAACTAGTTTCATTTATTGTTTAAGGTAAACTAATAAAACTTTTCAGTTCATTTATTTTGCTTCATCTTGCAAGAGACTGACACCTAGCCATTCCTTGCAATAACGAAAGGTTTGTTTTAATTTAAAATATATTGCTCAAGTAATATTTATGTTCCCAACGTTTGCCCCGTATTCTCTCCCCTTGCCATTTAGTTGGATCCTGGGTGACAAGAAAGGGCAAAGGTTGGAGGTAGTAATTAGGCATCCACAACCACTTATTGTTCTTGCACCATAAAATCTAAGACTTGGAAAGAAGCTCGAGGATGATCTCATGACGCTCGACGTCCTCCAGGTGGAGTACCTTGAAACTTTGGGTAGATATTGTTTGAAATGTGAAATGCTTGAGATACCGAAATATGTGAAAATGTAAATTGCCTTAAAGAGTGATTGTAAAACTTGAAATGAAAACTTGCTTGAAAATGAATCACACCACCATTAGATTGCTTGCAAAATTGAGATACCACGTTGTGAGATTGCCTTGAAACGTGTATTGCATGTGTTGTGAATGTAGTGTGTAGCTTAATTTTAATAGATTTTATGTGCTATGTGCCCTTTGATTCGGGGATCAAGTTTGATAGATTGAGTCCTAGACTATGTGACTACCCCAAACCGTTATAATTCTAACCAAAAGGGAGTGTTGGGTGCTCAAAAAATATGGCAACGAGGCCTACCCTAGCTCCGCAAGTCAAACCCAAAGTTGCAAGGTACTCCACCCGGAGGACGTCGAACGCCGTGAGATCGTCCCCGACCTAGCACCCAGAGTTTTTTTCCAAGTCTTTGATTTTATGGTGCAAGAACAATAATTGGTTGTGGATGCCTAATTACTACTTCCAACTTTTGTCCTTTCTTGTCACCCAGGATCCAACTAAGTGGAAAGGGGAGAGAATACGGGGCAAACGTTGGGACATAAATTTTACTTTGAGTAATGATTTAAATTAAAATAAGCCTTCCGTTATTGCAAGGAATGGCTAGGGGCCACCCTCTTGCAAGGTGGAGCAAAATAAATGTATTGAGAAATGTTTTATTAGTTTGCCTTAAACAAATAAAATGAAATTAGTTTATTGCTTTAAGAAATGAATTAAATTAGTTTGTAGATTTCTTTACAAAATAAATGAAATTATCACCTCACAACTACAGTCATGGGAGGCGCATTGCCTACCTTTTAACCAATGTGGGTGTAAACAAAGAATTAAAAATTAAGTTGCTTGAAAGATTTAAAATAACTTGAAAACAAAACTACCTCAACTATGGCACATGTGGAGGCACAATGCCTACCTTTTGGGCCAAAGTGGGTACTTATAAAAAAAGAGAAATACTTGGAAATAAAATGCAAAACCCCACACAATGGCTTAAGTGGAGGCGCAATGCCTACCTTTTGGCCAAGATGAGTGTAAAAATGAAAAGCAATAAAATGAAATTTTAACTATTACAATATCAGATTTTTTATGTAAATTGACAAGAAGACCACCCAAGAGACTCTCAAGGGTGGCTTACAATTATTTAAAAGATGTAGGAGGGAAAATGACTTGATGTCCCAACTTGGAAATGCCCTTTGGAGGCCTTTGGGGCTAACACACTTGTAGCAATCCCTTCCTTTGTGATAAAAATCTGCATAAAACAATGTCGAAAGATATATCGAAAAATGCTACAAAATCAAAACAATGTTAGCCAAGTTAGCCCAAAACAAACAAAAACTTAAATAGAAAGATTTGAGATTGACTTTAAAACCTTTGCATCTATTCTATATCATAACAATATGTTAGAAAGATAAAGAGGAAAATGAACCAAGGTTAGACAATTATTAAAACTTTGGAAAGTTAAAGAGAGTTGGCTCTCCACTCTAGAGCCAATCCTTCAACCCTTAGTGACTTCCAAGTAAGCTTGCCCTTTGCTACACAAGAAGAAATGAAGGTGAGAGCATCCAAAGAAGCTTTCAAAATACTTTCCAAACTATCTAAGGAACTACCACATAACCAATAGCAATACTACTATCAATAATATTCAAGCAAACTACTTTGTTTAAATCTCCACATACAAACTAGTGAATGCAAAACATGAAAATAAATGGAAAGATATCACTTCAATAACACACAATGACATACCAAGAAGACTTCCAATGCACCAAAAATTCTCCAAAGCTTTATTTATTATCCACCAAAAATGTCACCACAAATACTTGTGGCAAAATTTACACATGAGAGAGCACATGAGAGCACATGAGAGAGAGGGAGAAGATGAAAATTTTGGCATAATAGACTTGCTATGAGAATAAATGAGAAAAAGAGTGGAGGAGACCTCAATTTATAGGAAAAGAGGAGGAGGGAGCTCACTTGGATGGGCTCCAAGTGTCACCCATCCAAAGGAGGAGGGTCTCATCAAGTGGGGCACACTTTTAGGGTGAGTGAGCAAGTGGGATGACTTTCATGACTTTTACAAAATTTGGCCAATTACATGTTGATTTTTGACTGACTTTGACTCCTCATGGACAAAGACCGGGAAAAAATTGTCCAAATGAGCTAAGACTTGGTTCAAGGGTATACGGGTGTATGAACCATTTGATTTGAGTACTCATACCTCTATACAAAATACCCAAGAACCATTTTTTACAATTTACATCGAAAAGAATTAAAAATCCCCGGTTTGCAGGAAGGCTGGCTTGTGATGAGACCCCCTTTCCTTTGGCCATGCAACAAAAGGTCACTGCCCTGGCTTGGTGACCAGATAATGGCAATGTCATACTGCTAAATACCTATGAACATAATGGGCCGGCTCGTGATGAGACCTCCCATCCTCTTGGTTAGGTCTTGTTTTTTATTATTATTATTTTTCTTAGGGTCCCTTAGTTTCTTATCGAGGGGCTTTTTATTGCCTTCTCGGGGATCCCCTGGGCGAAGCATCTCTAGGTTTCATTTCCTATGCCTTTTATCTTTTACCAGCTGCATTTACCCTTGGGCCTTTAGCCCCTTCTTCCCACAAGACAAGATGTAGCCCTAAAAGGTCATCCTAATGGCCAGACTAGGGGAATGGGATGGATGAGCGGGTATAAGATGTAAAATGATGAAAGATGGTGGGAGCGGACGATGGCTCTGCAAATCCCCCTTGGTGGCTAACGAAAACCCATGAATACCAGCTTGCTAAGTTACCCCATCAATCACCCCAACAGTGGTCAAGTGGATTAGTGTAAGATCCAAGCAGTCATCCGAAATGAAAGGAACCTAATGCATA
>JASDQU010414889.1:0-10352 GCA_032191745.1 Picea mariana
GAGAGAGAGAGAGAGAGAGAGAGAGAGAGAGAGAGAGAGTTTTGCATTAAACTTCTAAATAATATATTCGTTGTTTCTGGAGAATAAGGATATTCATTATGTTGGCAATATTCGTGACACTGGCCTGCTCCAAATCTATGATTTTTGAGGAAATGTGCATGAGGGCATTGTTGTTGGCCTATGTAATTCAACAAATCTCCTTTCAATCTAGTTTATCCATGCCTGAATCAATTGGTCCTTGCACAGTGCAACTTAATGAAGTGAGATGAATTCGAATAGTTTCCAAGAAGCAATTACCAATTCCAACTTTATAAAAAACTATTAGAAGTAAAGGAATACTATCCTGTCTAAACTGGTCTAGATCATAATAAACACCAAGAAAAACTGACACTGAAACAAAGAACCAATAGACCATGGATTTTCTAGCCTTAACAAAAGAGATTACCAACATTGAATTTATAGCACAATAGGAGTACCACCACCCATGATTTTCCTTGAATAACTCCTCCTAAAGACACAATGATCCCACACTAGAGTCCTTCACACTCCCTTAAACCCTAACCATCCTAATTACCAAATAACCCATTCCCACTCCATAATTTTTAGGTTAAATTTGCCACAGTAAAACCCATATCGCTCCCCATTATCAATGATATCCTACATATCAACAGAGGTTTAAAAATGATACATTAAATAGCCTCAATATAACCCATATGAAACAAGTGTGCGAGCTACAGAGGACACGTATTGTCCTTCCCTCGATGCATCCAGTTTTGAATTGAGATTGAATGCAAATTAATGGTATGAATGAAATTTTGTTAAGGTATGGGGCTAAGATCGTGCACCCCATTTTTTATCAATGACCCAAGGATTAGGAAGGAGGCCACCTTGTCCGAGTGGTCTACCTTGCCATAGAGATCTCTTTTTATATGAAAAACAAGACTTGATTGAAATGGGAAAGAATTTTGTTTATACTTGAAATGAGTGTACTCATTTTGTTTCTCCCAAAACTGCTTTATTTATCATGGATTTGATAACCAACATAGAGTCCCCCATATCTATTAATGGTTTTAAGCCTTCTTCCTTTGAAATGAAAAGATCCATCCACAATGAATAGGCCTCGGTAAGATTGTTTGAAACATTTCCAAGCCCATAGGCACAATAGATAAGTATGTTTCCTTCAAGGTCATGGAGATTCCCCTCTCACCTACCACCCCTAATACATTTTTTTCTAACAGAGACAGAAAATATATTTCATTAAAAAATAGTTTTCTACAACGATGTAGCGATTATAAACATGCCAGAAATGTCCAGCTGGTCATTTAAATATACAAAATCTATCTGGCAATATTTATCGACATCTATTCTATATTTTCAAAGAGATCCACTGGTGATCTTTTTAACAAAATGTCTCCAAAGAAAAATGACTCTAAAATACATTACATATTTGTTCAGTGAGTGACCTTGAGCCTCGTTCTACTCCTTAACAAGGAGTGGTTCTAGATCCTCAACCTCCATTGGATCCATGGGTTGGCCCCCAACTTCATTTGCCTTTGAAGCTTGCTAGTTTAAATTGACAAAGTCAAGGTTGTTGGATTCCCTCAAAAACACTTTCATTTTTTGTGAGTGCACCATTTCCCACAAGTGATGCCACTCAACCTCTAAACAATCGATCCTCCTTATTTTCACCTAAAGTAATTCTACCACCTTGACCAACTTGTCATTGATTATTTGCAGGGTTTTACCATTGGCTTGACTGGCTTCTCCATTCCTTTGGAGGACCTTCTTCAAATCCGACCAATCTATGTCACCCATTCCTACTATAGACAAGCTTTGAATAGATAAATAATTAACCCTAAAATAACTCTTTGCACCCCTTCCGATTCTGAATGAAAACCACAAATTGACCACTATAGTTCCAATGCTACTGGAAATCAAAAAGAGAGTATTTGGAAGAGTATTTGTATAAGATATTGATAAATTAGGAATAGAGGAAAACATCAAAGGAATCTTGAGATGTCCAAAGCATTTTACAATTGCCACCAACATTGATAAGGAAGAGCATTCTAGATTTATGAAGCCATCCCAACTATATTAATAGCATAACCAAACAAAAACCATGTCCACCTATGTGCCATAGTACTCCATCTTACCCAATCGCAACAAAGGCCACCTCTTTCCCAAACTCAAACCACATGTGATACCCTCCATCTCTAGAATGTTCCCACATATGAAAATCCTCTCGCACATATTGCCATTTAATTCAATATGGATAAAACACCTCATATAACATACGAGCTACAAGAAACATCCACCAGTTGGTTCTACATGAGTCAACATTGCTCTATGCATTGGATTGTGTGAGAGGATTCCCAACATTGTAATTATGGGATGGGGCTTGAGGAAGTAAACCCATTTTTTACTAAAGTTGCTTTGTTTAATGGGGAAGTTGATTTAGCCCATAAGTTTTTTGAGTTGTTATGCTCCCTTTTGACATGACCAAAGGAAATTTTTTCAAACGTGGAGGCCAAGAAACTAATCCTTGCCAGAATATCCTTTAGCACATTGTTTTCCACATTAGCATGATGGACAATATCTCTTATAATCATCATCGAATCCCCCATAATTTTTATCTCATTAACATTATCCTACACATTAACACGATTACAGAAGTGCTCGACAAGTAAGGAAACGAATTTATATGCACCTTGCCTAGGAGAAGACTTCTCATTTTGAAATATTTTCTTATTCTGAGCAAGCCATATTTTCTACATTACATATTAAGAAATGGATTCCCACATTCTCCTAAGAACTTATTTACCTTTGAGAGTACCTCGATATTTGCAAATCCAACTGAACATAAAGTCTTTATATCCTTGAGGCCATTCAATTCTCTGTTCTAAGCCCATGAACACACAGTTCCAAGTTTCTTTAGTAAATATACAGTCTACGAACAAGTGTTATGAGGATTCCTCATCTAGTAAACATAAGGCACAAATATTTTGAAGGTCCCATGATTCGTCTTTTCTTTAGATTTTCTGAAGTGAGCACTCTCTCGTGTGCTAGGATCCAACGAAAAAATTTTGCATTGGGAGAACCATCTTCATTCCATACTTTCTTCCATAAGTTGGATCATTGGGAAGGAAAGGAGGAGTGAAATGATGTTATATATCCAAATTTGACAGAGTGGGTGGAGTCTCCCCATCCTCACTTATCCTTTTCAGTGTTTCTTGTAGGATCACAACCAACCAAATCTTGAATAAAAGTGTGAGATAGATGAGTGAGAGGGTTTGGAGGAGAGCCCAAACACCAACCTATCCAATTTCTAGAGATCACTTCCCACCTAGATATGTCATGAAGGGAGCAAAGTCCTTGATCTTTCATCCACCCTCAAAATTCTGCTAGATCTTGTCAAGCTACTAGTCCATGTCCTCTTTGTACTATAAAAGAAAGGCATAATACCCTCTTCCGTAAAAGAAGTGATTAAGAGAACCCTTGATATGGGGTTTCCAATTTTTATGGAGCCAAGTTGCTACTGTCTTTGGTGACGACCATATTTCTCTAAATTGTCCAATTAAGCCTTGATTAGAAAGGGCCAAAGCCTTCTGCCAAGAGGAGGTAAGGGGAATCTTGACCTCCGACATCTCCTCCGGGTTTTTCACAAAACGAAACGACTGAACCTTAAATTTTTTTATTGAATTAGAAACCATGGCATGAAATGTCATAGAAGTAAAAACCATGGCATAAAATGCCATAGCTTCTTCATCTAGAGGGGGTTTCCCCCATCACAACCCTCCATTACACCCAGATCCAAAGCTAAAGTTTACCAAAAACCCAACATTTACTACACTTACACGCAGATTTAATGCAACAAAATTAAATTACATTAAAAAACAAATATCCACCCTCACATTTTACTTAAATATTAACAATCTCATTTTTAATTTAAATACTAGAAAATACTTGTATCCAACTCATAACATAAACAAGTGTTGTGTGGCAGCTTAGTCCCTACCAACTAGATTTGGGAATGGAGTTGATAGTTGGCACCTTATAATTATTGATGATGATGATTTTTGGAAGATGGGGAGAGACGAGGAATATTGTTAAAAAACATAAATTAACAGTATGGTAAGTAAAGGGTAATTAGAATAGATCTTTAATAATAAGAAAATGAAAGTTGAAATATGTAAAATTAAATGACAAAAAAATATATATTAAAAAGTTATGTTCAATTGTTTTTTAGAAATGAAATGATAAGAAAATTGTAAATATTAAAACCTATGTTGAAATTACATTGAATAGTAATTTAAGATATAACCTATATCTTAATTTACAATTATTGAAAAAGAATATACCCAAAAATACATGGTAGGAACAAAGTAATTGATATGAAATGAAATCTTCCCATAAAGTAATATGAAACGTAACATGTGAAGAAGATATCTGATAATATAATCTGGCATAAATCGCGGTTTAATGCGTTTTAATGGGAGATGTCCTCGAGGTTTTCGCTTATTAATGTCAATCCTTTCGAACCTGTGTGGTGAGTTTTCACTAATCAAAGCATAATTAATGTGCATTGAGAAGGGCGCGAAGGTGACGGGGATGGAAGGGAGCGATAAATTCTTTGAAAATTTTTGTGAACCCGGGTAGAGTGAAGATTGCGAGTTCGAGGAGTGCGGGGTGGAATTGTAGATCATGAAAGTTTTGGGTGGACGATGTATATCACAGAACACAGGGAATGAGAGTTCGATAGCACTAATCCAAGAACCCACGGCCATAAAATTGGCTAAGTATGGAAAGGAACGACGGTTGGTCGAACTCTCGTAAATCGTAGTGTGGCGGGTTGGCGGACTCACGGGTTCACATTTATACTCATGTTTCTATCTCACGAGTCCGACTGACGGCTTCCTCATTCCATACTTAGCCACTTTTTCAATCGCAGGTTCCTGGGATTCTATTGTTATATGTTCTCCAAACAACACCCGGAGTTCGACGATATACAAATTTATAAACGGACTCCCGAGCTGGTGGGCTCAAGATTGTGCCCGATAAAAATAAATTTACGTTTTATTATAAAAATAAATCTATGTTTTATAAATTAAATTATATTCTTCATTCAATATAAAACATAAATTTATATTTAATAAGACTTCATTAATCGAGGTTTTTGCTTATTAATGCCAATCCTTTTGAACCTGTGTGATGAATTGTCACTAATCAAAGAATCATTAATGTGCATTGGGAAGGGCGCGAAGGTGGCGGGGATGGAAGGGAGCGATAAATGATTTGAAACTTTTTGTAAACCTGGGTAGAGTGAAGCTTGCGAGTTCGAGGAGTGTGGGGTGGAATTGTAGATCACGAAAGTTTTGGGTGCAAGAAGTATATCACGGAACACGGGGAATGAGAGTTTGATAGCGCCAACCTGGGAACCCGCAGCCATAAAATTGGCTAAGTATGGAAAGGAACGGCGATCGACCGGACTCCCGTAAATCATGGTTTAATGCGTATTAATGGGATATGTCCTCGAGGTTTTCACGTAAAACACGGTTTAATGCGTTTTGATGGGAGATGTCCTCGAGGTTTTCTCTTATTAGTGTCAATCCTTTCGAACCTGTGTGGTTATTTATCACTAATCAAAGCATAATTAATGTGCATTGGGAAGGGAGCGAAGGTGGCGTGATGGAAGGGAGCAATAAATGCTTTGAAACTTTTTGTGAACTCGAGTAGAGTGAAGTTTGTGAGTTCGAGGAGTGCGGGGTGGAATTGTAGATCACGAAAGTTTTGGGTGCAAGATGTATATCATGGAACATGGGGAATGAGAGTTCGATAGCGCCAACCTAGGAACCCGTGACCATAAAATTGGCTAAGTATGGAAAGCAAGGGCGGTCGGTCAGACTCCCGTAAATCATGGTTTAATGCGTATTAATGAGAGATGTCCTCGAGGTTTTTTCTTATTAATGCCAATTTTTTCAAACCTGTCACTAGTAAAAGCATAATCAATGTGCATTGGGAAGGGTGCGAAGGTGGCGAGGATTGAAGGGAGTGATAAACACTTTGAAAATTTTGTGAACTCGAGTAGAGTGAAGCTTGCGAGCTCGAGGAATTGTATACCACAGAAGTTTTGGGTGCAAGATGTATATCACAGAATTGTAGATCACTGAAGTTTTG
Organism: Picea mariana; assembly: GCA_032191745.1. Taxonomy (NCBI): domain Eukaryota; kingdom Viridiplantae; phylum Streptophyta; class Pinopsida; order Pinales; family Pinaceae; genus Picea; species Picea mariana. Next base: position 6,175 of record JASDQU010414889.1, read on the forward strand.
GGTACAAGATGCATATCACGGAACACGAGGAATGAGAGTTTGATAGCGCCAACCTGGGAACTGACGGCCATAAAATTGGCTAAGTATGGAATTGTAGATCACGGAAATTTTGGGTGCAAGATGTATATCACGGTACACGAGGAATGAGAGTTTGATTGTGCCAACCCAGGAACCGATGGCCATAAAAATGGCTAAGTATGAAAAGCAACGACGGTCAGTCGAACTCTCGTAAATCGTGGTTTAATGCGGTTTTCGCTTATTAATGCCAATAAGAGAACCTGTGTGGTGAGTTGTCACTAGTAAAAGCATATTGAATGTGTATTAGGAAGGGAAGGAATGTGGCGGGGATTGAAGGGAGCGATAAATGGTTTGAAACTTTTGTGAACCCGGGTATAGTGAACCTTGCGAGTTCCAGGAGTCTGGGATCGAATTGTAAATCACAGAAGTGTTGGGTGCAATATGTATATCATGAAAGATGGGGCATAAGAATTCGATAGTGCTAAGTCGGGACCCCATGGTCAGATAATTGGCTAAATATTGAAAGGGACGACGGTTAGTCGGGCTCATGATGTGACGATATAGATGGAGATGAGGATCTATCAGTCCACTAACCCGGGAAGCCCCGATCATAGAAATGCGACTAAGTCAGGTTCAAGTTTAAAGATAATTTGTTTATATTCATTTCAATAGTATTAATATTAATTTATGTTAATAGATTATTTTTGGTCCAAATGTAAACCATGTTCCAATTTGAAGGGTGTTTTTGGCTCGCAAATTTTGGAGCTCGAGAAAGTCAGGTTCAAGTTTAAAGAGATTTTGTTTATATTTATCTAATTGTATTCATATTAATGTATCTTAATAGATTATTTGTGGTACAAATGTAAACCATGTTCCAATTTGAAGGGTGTTTTTGGCTCATAAATTTTGCTCAAACCCATAAGCAATAGAAAAATATATATATATATATATATATATGACTTAACATTTTGTATATGGAAGCATATTCTTAAATATAAGAAGTTGTAATATGTGCACAATATTAAACAGGAACATGACATCAACACATGAATTTCCATGTTGAAATAGCGTCATTCATTGAATCTATTTCTGGGGACCCGAAGAATGAAAGCAGGAGAGGCCTACCCATTTATTTCTTAAGTATAGGGTGGGTGACACAAAAGTATGTCCTATCACAAATTATTATTCCATGTAAAATGTAAGGAGTGAAAGTTGCAGATGCTGCAATAGAGTAGCTTTTATTTAAATGAAAGTACTGGGCAGGAAAAAAAAAGTCTTATCGTGCATTTTTAACTATGGATCAAAGAGCGTCTTAAATTCTTGTAGAAAGAGGTTGAGTTCATTTATCAATAGTTGTACAGGCAAATGAGTTCATTTACAAAAAAAATACAAAATTCAAAAAAACAATACTAAACATTGAAAATCACCATACAACAACCTCAAATATTTTATATTTAGATAAAATGGGTTACAAAATGTTGGGTATGTGTTATATTCTTTGCACGAGTAGTAATGTCAGAGTGCCTACGTCGGGCGCACAGGGGGGTTAGAGGGGGGTGCAGGGCGGCGGAGCCCCCCGCGCGGGGGTTCAGGGCAGCGCCCCCGAAATTTTTTTTTCGAGCCGACATATTTCCGCCGGGCCGACATATTTCCGGGCCGACATATTTCCGGGACGACATATTTCCGGGACCACATGATATTAGGTGGTTTTTCGGCACATAGTTTTTTGCCGACGGTTTTCTATTTCCGGTTAAGGAATTAGGGTTTTGGACTAATCCAGGTCATTGGGTTAGGGTTTTGGATGCCGTTGGCTCCTATATGTATATCGTATTGTAAACAATGTAAAACAATGTATGAATATAATATATGTTGGTTTTCCTGGTTTGAGTTTCCAGGTGAAAAATCTCTGTGTAATGTTTGTATTTGCCATTGTATCTTTTATGTTCTTTTCTGAATATCGGTTTGCAGTAGATATTGTACAAGGTTAGAATTTACACAAAATACATTTGAGATTATTTCCCAAAATAGTTGTCTTGGAATTTGTAAAAAATTATATAGTTCAATACATATTCTGTCAAATTTAAATGTGTTTTCCATAATGATTGGGATTGGGGCTCCCGCGGACCATAAAACAAATATTTTCAAGAATCAAGTTTGTAGAAAGAAGAAAGTCAGAGATGGAAGACAACAAGACTTGTCAAGAAAGAGAAAATTGTCATCCCTGGGTTAAAGCTTTGTATTTAAAGAGGTAGAGTAATTGGATGAAGACATCGACAAAGACAAAAGAATGTGATTAGTATCAACTTACTATGATGGTATCCCATGCCTTGTCATTTTCTCATTGATGTCCTTTTATGGCTTTCCTCGGCGATTATGGGAACTGTCTCAAGCGTCCTTTTCCCTTCATTGGTAATCTTGTCGACAACCTTTTTGAACCACTCCTCGATGTAGCTCCTCATGTGTGCCACGTTGATTTCATGCTGGATTTTTATATTGAAGAATTCACTTTCCAAGTCCCTTAGATCAATAGAGAGGTTGTGCAATGTTTCTTGAATATCTTGGTTTTTAATCAAATAACCAACTAGCCAATTTGTCATGTCATCTTCACCATATTCAAGAATGCCATAGAAATATTCAAATGACAGTCTTTTATAGATCTGAACTTGATCATCAAATTTTTTCTTGGTTAAAAACAATGAGTTGAAAATCAATTTCGGGTCTTGGACTTCATTGGTGCTGCCAGCTAGATATATCTCAGTTAGCGTCTTGAATATTTTGTCTCTTCTAGATATGGCCTGGCTACATTCTTGAATGATACCATTTAGGTTTTTTACCTTTTCTTTCCATAATGCGTTTAGTTGGTTTATTTGATCCGGGGAAGGGAGATCCTCCTCTCTTCTTCTAAATTCCGTCATACAAGTAACTTTAACACCAAATGGTACAACTTTATCGAGGTAGAAACCTTGCTCGTTATTGAGATCGTCTTGCAGATACTCATGAAAAGCATGCGCTCTTGTTCCAAAAGAGACCATACTCTTTGACATCTCCCAAGATTCTATTATTAATTCCATTCTTCTCTTTATATTCTTTTCCACATAGCTTCGGGCTGATGTGAGAAGGATTGTTAATCCTTTTAACTTTGTTGCGGGTGTGGTGGGCCCAATCATTGCCAAAGGAGTACAAAACAGTGGAAGGGACATTAGAGCTCCCTCCAATTCTTTGATTCGCTCCTTTAACCTGACATTCTCCGCTTCAACGCCACTAATAGATTTGTCTAGATAATCTCCAGTTGCTCGATGTATCTGGGAGATTTGGGAAAGGCACATGTTCCATAGGTTCATCTCTTAACGATATTTCCCTTTCTTATTCTTTACATCTCTCTTTTCAATAACCAATTTTTTGGATTCGTTGTCAAAAATAACACTCTAAAATGCAAAAGACTCTTCTTCGTCCATGGTATCTGTTATCGCACAGTTTGTAGGATAGGTTTAGTAGCTTGGAAGTAAGACTCAAACTGGCGTAACATGAGCTTCCCCACCCACTGTCACCTCGATGGGGAGCTCTTTCTATTTAGGGTGGCTAGTCCCAAGGGAGACGTCCCTAGTAATCTGGGGTTTTGAAGGGAAAGGATCAAAGGATTAAGGCTCAAAGGTCAAAGTGGGCTTTCCTTTCACAGATTACTGCCGAGAGAGATAGTCAAAGAGAAGGTATTCCACTGAAAAGGGCACCTGTTTGCGAGACAAGGCAATGATAAAACTAAAATGTGCTAGCAGTGGTTAGTACTTCACAATTTAACAACTATCTTTAATATATATGAGCAATAATAAATGTAATTATTGATGAAGTCAATGATTGCAATTAAAGCTAAGACTTATAATATCACTTCCTCCACAAATACAAAATGATTATAATATTCAATGTACAAAGTCAATCCTTGAGTTATTACAATGCATTAAATATCATAAATCTGCTCATATATAATGTTGTTGCGTCACTATACTAAAGGGGTGACGTCAGCCTAGTTTCTAGGTTAGTTAAGTAGGCAAAGAAGTGGACGTTTTACAAAATAAAACAATGAAAATGCTCAACACTTCTATGGCTATCAAAGGATGACCTAGCCGCAATTTTTATACCAATCAAAAGTTCAAATAGGGCAAGAC
>JASDQU010414890.1:0-10352 GCA_032191745.1 Picea mariana
AAATATCATAAGACCCCAATGGTATGATATTTAGATCCATACTAGTATTCACACCATTAAGACTTATGGAACAACTTCTGACCATATCATGGATTCTTCTTTTGGTTCCAGTGGCTAACTGAACCAAACTTGCTTTTCCAAGTTTACTTTTCTCCAAATGAAATATATCCACTATCTTAGGATCAATGTAACAATGACTTGCTCCTGAATCAATCAAAATAGCATCAGGCTGATTTATGATCTTACCTTCCACCTCGATCATATTGGATTGGTACTTTGCTTGTCGATCATTTAAAGCCGCATAGACTCTTCCCATATCTTCGACTATTGTAGCCTCTTGGATGTTTTTCACAGTCTTCACTCTATCCTTTCTATGTGGGCAATCCTTGTACAAGTGATCTTCCTTGCATCCCCAACATTGGATTGGTGGTCTTCCCCTTTTTCCCAAGGAATCTTCCTTCTTGGAATCCCCCTTAGCATATGATAGTGATGATTCCTATTAGGCTCATTCCCATTGAAGGGAGGTTTGAATCCTTTCCTCGTCTGATCAGACTTCTCAGTCTTCTTGTCCTTCCAAGATTTTTGTATGGATTCTCTTCCCCGACCTTGCTCATACAGGTATTTAACCTTCCTGATGGCCTCAGTCAAGGTCTTGGGTTCATCATACTTGATATTTTCCTTATAAAAGGCTGTAAATCCACTTAGAAATATATGTATTTTGACCTTCTCATCACCAATGAACCTGACATATTTTAACAATCCCAAGAACTTCTTCTCATATTCTGCCATAGTCATGCTTCCCAATCCGATTTCAAAGAACTTGTACATTTTATTATCATAGAAATTCTCTGAGAGGTACTCCTTCTAGAAGTACTCCTTAAACTGCTTCCAAGTGATCCTACTCTCATTAATGTGATTCACTTGCTTTATTTGGTCCCACCACATTGCAGATTTCCCGTGTAAATTGTAGGTGGCAATCCTAGATTCTAGGTTGGATGAATAGTTATGCAACTAAAAATATCTCCTGAGCCCAAGAAACCATGATTCGGCATCATCTTCCCTTTCTCTTTCACCCTCAAAGGAAGGTGGCTTGAGCTTCCTCAACTCTCCTTGAAAACTATCTACCTCTTGTTTCCTTCTTTGGTGTCTGAAAGGAGACACCTCTGGATTTCTTATGGGATCATCTGATGCATAAAACTTTCTTTTTGAGTAAGGAGGTGAGTGGTGTCCATGATCTTTTCTAGCACTTATGAAATAACCAACTCTTCCATGATCATCCATTCTTTCATGGCACCTGCCTTCTTCCTCTTGTCTTGAGTTTGATCCCTTCTTCATTTGTCTCTGCAACTGATTTAATCTCTCCAACACTTGAGAATTTATCTGACTTTTCGCTCTCATCAGTCTCTCGTTATCTTCTTTGTAGCTCTGCACTTCCATCTTTAGGCTTCTTACCATTTCTATTAACATTGCCTATTCTCCTTTTCCCTTGCATCCATTGGACTCTGTCTCTGCATTACCAACTCTGGTATTCTGGCCTTTGGCTTCCTTATCATGACTAGAGGCTCCCTCGCCTTCTTCCATTTCCTCAATACGCATCCTAAGATTATGTGCTTAAGCCCCTTAATTCTGCAAAATGTGCAAGAGACCATTTTGTTAGAATTACTCATATGATAAACAAAATTTTCAGACCATGCTACGGGGCTTTTTTTTTTTTTGTTCATGGAGATCGTATCCCCATTATTTCAAAATAACAGTGTCATGTTATCCTTGGCTGATACATAATTTCATCCTGCGTAGGTGCTTCCTTAAAACTGCCTTCCAAGGTGACCACGACTAGAAACTGCGGCTAAATCCTTCCTTATCACTTTTCTATCTCAAAGACAACCAATTCGGCCTTTATCCCTCCTTCCCTCAACTCTCAATCTGCATATGACCACGGCCATGACCCTGTGCTTAGCTGAAAAATCACTTTTCTAGAGCTTCAGGACTTCAGAACTTCTAACTAGGACCAGATCAATGGTCCTCATCCTCTTTCACAATCAACGATCGAGATCCACTTTGGGACTCCATGCTTCGGTAGTCTCAACTTTCCTCGCTTGAATCCTCTAAGAATGATTTTACCCAAAGTTCATGATCTTTCGGCGGGTGTCCTCCCATAGATCAACAATTGTGAATCGCTTTGGCTCTTCGAGCTTTGGAATTTTCAAACTTTACTCCTACACTTTCTCCCATAGTGCTTTCACCCGAAGTCGATGATCCTTCTACATGTGTCTTCTGGAATCAATGGTCGATATGTACTCTGGACTTCAGGACTTCAAGAGTTTTAGACCCAATGCAACCTGTCACATATTTCCCCTCTGGAGTGCCCAATCTCTAGAGTGCACGATGTATCACCACGTGGTGAAATACTGGAAGCAGACATGTGGTCCAATCAGGTGGGTGACACATGTCACGTCCTAGCTGACATTTCAGTCATATGCATGCTCAAAACTTACTAACATGTGGTGCACATCCCATGTGTCCATGTCATCCCCGGTGACATCCGCAAGCCACGTCACTTCAGAGATTCTGAGGTCCACATCACCTCCTAGTGACTTCATCGTGCCTCACCCCTTCGTCTCTTTGGGCTTTAGGACTTCGCGAGTTTCCACACTATCACACATCCAATTCTCCCGAACTCTGATTTCCTGAACCAACCAAACTGTCGCTATGTGTCTCCCTTATTGGACGACCCATATTAACCCTGTACTTTGGGACTTTGGAAGTTATCACTGCAAGGATCAAGGGTTTGCATTCCTTCGGACTTCGGAAAACTTAATCCTCATCTTTTTCTAAAATGTTTTTATCTGAAGGTTGCGATCTACTGACGCGTGTCTCCCATGGATCGACGACTAGGATTTCTTCAGGTCTTCAGATTTCAGAAATATCAAATTTCAACCTTCTCTTTTCCCTGAAGTGCATGGATTTCTGCCGCGTGTCCTCCTAGATTAGACGATTGAGATTCACTTCAGCTCTCCAGGCTTCGAAAATTTCAATTATCAACTTCTCCTCGCTCGCTCTTTCCCGGAGTGCTTTCACCCAGAGCACATGATCGATTGATGCATGTCCTCCTATGGATCGACGGTCCCCAACTACTTCAACTATTCAGAGTTTCGAATATCGAGCACTAGCAAGTCACATCCCTGCATGCCTTTCAATTTGTGGGGGCACGCATCGATGGTTTCGAGTAACCCACTTTTCTCCCTACAATTCTCCTAATGCTGACACATAACCTCTTGGTGAAACCGTGGTTTCGATTGTGAGACTGCCTTGGGAAATTATCTCACATGGAACTTGGTTCCCCGCAATGCCTCCTTTCTGTTGATCTCACTCTCCAATGGGATCTGATGGTTGTGGCCTTAACCCTTGCTTCCTTTTCATCAGATGAGCCCTGATCACATGTTGTCCGATCCAACAATCCTGGATCTCTCCTGATCTTACCGTGGCGATCACTCTCGAATTTGAAGGGGGACAGTCATGATCCTTCAAACCCCTTACAACAGATCTCTAACGATCTAACTCCTACGTATATTCTGCAATGCCATTCCTCCTGATATTTTCAACTTCACGGTCCGAATTTGATCTCTACCATGATATTTTGACCAACAGACCTGGCCCATACCAGCCCGGTGTTTCAACCAAAAGATCTGATACCAATCTGTAACATCTCCAACCACCCATAGGCCAGGGTATGCTACTTTCAAGCCCACCCTTGGACTTTTTACTCTTACCGATACCTTCTTTAATTAATAAGAATGCATAAGATACAATATTTAATGACATGCACAACAATATCCAACAAGCATGCATAATCTAATATTTAGTTAAACGATAATTAAAATACACAGCGAAATACATTCATACATAGATAATAATATCACAATAGAGAGAACTTATCTTTATAAAAAGGTGACACCAACTAGTTGCAAACCAATGACGTTACACCCAAATGTAGACACCACTGCTCCAAATCTCAATAGTAGTGTCACCCCCGATCCAGGGCTATGAATCCACAAGGACGGTTCCAGAGTGTACTTGGGTTCCCAAACTAGTCATCTCTCAAGCTATCATAGGTTTCCTAGCACCCACAACAATCCAAGTACCCATATCTCTTCTACCCAGCCTGTACCACCCAAGAGAATGGACCTCCACCCTTCTTTGCCACGCATTCCCTCAGGCAGTCCTTCTCCTTTTTCCAGGGCCTCCAGCACAATTGGTCCAGAATCTCAATGTTGTAACTCTCAAGACTCCCAGTTGTGATAAAAACAGGGCATAGGCCAATGCATCTCTCAGACATGCAAGCCCCAAGTCATGGCTGGATTGCACCAACAACCATTACAACCAACTATCTTGTGGCTAATTCTCAGCAGTTCCTTTCCCTTTACCAGGCCAAGACGCAGGTGAGGATGGATCAATGGATGGGTAAGTGAGTGCATGAAAGGGCGTGAGGGAAATAATGGTATGAAATGAAAAAGGGAAGGAGTGAACGAGCCAGTGACCAACCCCATAATCAGACCAGGGATGGGTTTCAGTATAGTCATGGGGAATCAAGAACCTCCTGGCCTTCCCCAAGAAGCTCACGTAACAGATCCCCTTCCTTAGGAAAAAAGGGTAACTAACATAGGAATAAAAATTTATCCCCTGAATCCCCCTCTCTTATGGAATCATAGCCCCTTATAACCTAGTCCTTCTTCGTCTAATAGCCAACGATGTGTTTATTATTAATAATGATCAAAACATTACATTTCTTGGGAATATTGGCCCTTTAATAATTGTTTGGGCACTCAGGCCTCTCATCATTGTAACAATACATTATTTAAAATGGGGGTTCGAAACCCGGGGTGTTACAAGCCTCATCCTAATGCAAAGAAAAAAAATATGTTAATGAAAGAAGGACTGATGGTTGAAAAATCAACTACCACCATGAATGGAAGCATGGAGAGTCTGGTTGAGGAGATATAAAATAGTTAGCCTGAAGTACCACAAAGCATAGTTTTCCTACAGACCCAGACTGACCCATGTTCCTTTTGACAAAAGGAATAGGATAGGTCCAAAACCTCCCTGGGGGGGAAATGAGAGGGCTTGCAAGAGAAAGGATACCATTCGAAAAAAGGAAGAGAGGGCATGATTCTCTCCAATGGAGAAGAAGAACTAAATAATTAATTTGTCCTGGAAAAGGGGAGAGAACATGAGTATAGATCTCAAGGATTTTGTATAAAACATGACTTGAGAAAGAGGTCACAAGCTTGATGCTGTGGGAGCATATGATAAACCTCGTAGAGGTTGTGATAGAGAAAGGATCTCTTAGAAATTGCAAAAGTTTCCTAGTGATATCATGGATTGGCACAGGGGTGGACAGAGCACTAAGAATGAATGCCTTTAAGCCTACGGTTGGGTGGAAAGGCGAACACCCACAATCAGTTGGTTGGTGATCGACTGTAATAGATAAGTATTTCATATACCCTATGTACTAGAATTGGAATGAGTGGTTGGATGTCTATGCCTATAACAAAAGTTTGCATTGTATGACTAATATTAGAAATGATTATTGTTCTCCGATGAACCCCTGCATTTGAATGGTTTATTTTTTCCTCTGCTTAGTGGCAAGAGAACTATTATACATGGGTCTTCGAATGAATTTAGGAATAAGTTTATGGTTTTTGTTATTGGTTGGGAAATCCTTAAGCGAGTTTTCCCAAGGATGGGTATAGTAGCATAATAATTGGGGAAGACTTCGTTGGAATGCTTCAATCCTGTCGACCCCTCGAATTTACCTTTGTAGGTAACTAAAAGTTATGTAGAAGAAGTGCACTTACTTCAAACTAGTCGTCCAAGTAATTGTGGGCTCATGACCATGACCTTACTAAAATTTAGGCTGAGATATAAGTGTGTAGCCCTTGGAACTTATCAAAAACCTCATATGACCAGGACCATGGAACCCAATGCTACACCCAACGCGAGCTAATCCTTTTGATTCTCAGGGATTCAGGGGTCTAGATCTCTGGGATGTTGGAATCCTCATAAAACCTATATTGTGCAGAAGGTGACCTATCAAACTAGTAACTTGATGGATGAACAACAACTGGCGGTCAGTTACCCGTAATCATAGGATTCATCCCCTTGTTAAACCATGATCCACTTATCGAACACGAAGTAACACGAGCCATAGATATAAGGTTACTTGATATCTCCCCTGACTATTGGATCTACACCCTGGTTAGTCTGATGATGACCACTTTGGGATAATAGAGGTGTTACAACACCAAAATCTATTAATGTCAGACTTGAGAGGTAACATGGACTATGGAACTAAGGATCGTTCATGACCCTTCTCGATCGTTTGATCATGGAAACATGTGTATCATGTCAAGATAATGTGGGGGTACACACGTCGAGTAATGGTGATGCCATGTGTGGTGGCCTTGTGACATAGTAAAGAGATGTCAGTAACCCGAGGCATGTGCAACGCATCTTTCTAGCATGTTTCAGGTTGACAATTGTATCTCTAGGAGTGGTCAAACACTAAAGCCTAGAGACCTTTGAGTTAGAGTCTTGATTCATTGATATAGGGAGTCCATTGAGGACCTCTCCCAACCATATGATCATTATTGATATCTCCAGATAAACCCCACTTCGGGTGATTCAGGATGCAAGGCAAGGAGTTTCCCAAAACGTCGAAGTCGCAAAGTGACGAGGACCATCGATCCAATGATGCTTTGGGATCTCTCCTGACCATTGTTTCTAGACCATGGTCAACCCCACATTGACCACTCTGGGAGAAAAAAGGAAATTATGTACCCAAACCTCCAAACTCTGATGTTGTGAAGCAATAGAGGCCGTAGATCTAGGTATCTACGTGGACCTATCTTGGGTGTCAGATAAAATGTATTGGGAGGTTGTTGGTAGGAGTTTGGACTTTGAAGCTCTGGGCGATTTTGTAGGTAGGAGAGGCTGGAGGCTTCCGAAGGATCTCATTCTGGAGTGACGTGGCATGTTAACTTCACCTACGGTGACGTGGACCCATTTTCGGCATGCAACGTGTCACCTTGATTTGTGTCATTTACATACCTTATATGCCAATTGTAATGTGACACATGTCACCCATTGATGGGGCCATGTGTCATCTATTACCTATGTTGCATGTTAACACCCTGGCACACACTCACTGTCCTAATAGTTGGTGGAATACCCGAGGTCACTAGGAGTTTGGGACTTTGGAAAGCTTGGGAAGATGGGACACTGGGGTTAGTCAACTAAAGGCCTAGACCTACCTATCCCTATTTCTACGTTTAACAAACCACCACGTGTAAGTTTGGACCCTTCGAGAGTCTGGGTTTCAGGACTCCGAAGGATATCCGAATAGAGAAAAGGGAGTTCAATGATGAAGCACCGAATGTCGAAATCCCTTAATATTGTGCATTTAATGAGGGAGAATTTCAACAGTTGGATTTAACTATGGATGGATTTCCACCATATATGCAAGAGATTTGGGGAACTCCATGACTTCAGGGAACTTCCCCTGTAACTTCCCCCCAATGACCATGTCATCATTAAAGGGTGACAACCTTGGTTGGGTCTATGCCAGGAAGGATGGTGTGAATGAGGTGAACCCACATGGGTGCGACCTGGACCTTGACCAATGATGTTGGAAGAGCTTCGGAAGGGCATAAATTCCAATCTAGAGCTCATAATTGGGTATGGTAATAGTCGTCAAAAAGCTCTTGAGGAGAAGATGATGATGGAGACCTCAGAAAGAGGATTCAAGATAATTAAGAAAAGAAAATATTTGATGCCCCATCCATTAAAAATGTACTTAGGGTTTGGGTGTGCTACAAAGTGGTATCAGAGCGAGAAACAACACTTGGTATTCTTGGGCTTACTAAAGAGTCAAGAAAATATTTTTTTTCTCTCTTAGAAAAATTTAAGGGAGAGGGAACCCTCCTCTACCCTACCTAGCAGAACATGATTCAAACACAGGCTTGGATGGGTCGGAGAATAGTCATAAGCCTAGTTTACCAAGACTAAGATGAACGTGTTGAGATTATTACCGCCGTATGGAAATTATCTGCATAAGTTCCTTGAGGAGAAGGATGCAAATTAAAATTCAGTTGGTATTTTACCCAACAAGATTGAATCATGCTAGACTATGACAGAAGAAGCCTATCATTTATTTTGGAGAAATGATAGTCATTCCTTCAAAAGTGGGATTATGTCGGGGGGAATTAATAATAAAACTTGGATGCAAATGGAATAAACCTATTTTAAGGAGTACTTGAGTTTAGAAGGAAATGGACTGAATAGGTGGTAAGAATTTCCTAAAAGTGGGATTATGAAGCCCCTGTTAATAAAAAGTGTTTAATAAATAAAGGATTTGGAATTGGGAGAATGATTCCCCATGTCTATAGGCCTTATGGAAATATGTGAGTTCAACCTACTTGACCTATCATAACTAAAAACTATTGTTGGGATAAGCCCTCTTTGTAAAATAAAAGAAGTTATGAGGATTGAGAACGAACCTCATGGAAGAAGTGAAATGACATGAGCAAGTTCAAAATCTCATGGTTGTGTTATGTAAGTGTGTATCCCTATTAACTAAAGGTAGGACTATGAATGAAAATGCAAAAGGAAAGTAAGTGGAACTCATCTGCACTGCAGGCATGGGTATAATGCTTGGTGCTCGAAGATATGCTGAAATGCATATCACAAAGATAGAGCATGCATATGACATGCATATATACTTATTATCATCTTTCATTGAATGTAAAATATGGTGATGTCATATATCATATGGTTAGTGATCATATGACTATGGAATCATAAGTAAAAGGTTGATTATGTTGAGTACATAGTTCCTTATGAGGATAAGGTAGGAGGATTAATAAAATGTTGGCCTTGGATGTGGTAGAGGAAGTGTTGGGATACTTCTAGATGACCAATGGGTCAGGTTGACATCCAGAGATGGATGGTATCCATATAAGGTATGGCTTGTTATACTTAAAATCATAGAGAGGGGGAATATAGAAATTTTTTCCCTTGATTGAAAGGTCCGTTGATAAAGACCAGTCAGAATCTTGATAAGACATCTTATTGCCTTGTGCATTGTTGAAATTTCCCAAATGGTATTTCTGGGTTGTTGAATAACTTTATACTAGTTGAGGCAAAAAAACAATCCTTTTACCGGTTGTTGTCGTGTAGAAAGGGGGACATAGTTATGACTATGTCTGTTAAACTTCCATGTGGATATCATGTGAATGCATGCGAGCTCTCAGCAGAGAGAGAAGCTCAGTGATGAGTATATCTATGATACTTATCATAATAATGATTGGAAGGTCCCTGGGAGAAGGATCCAGAATTTTGATATGTCCATGTGCATGAATGACATGGAAAAGGTGCAAGCAATGAGCTTGCATGATGAATGTTTGGCTATGTTTGTATATGCTTGAGTGAATGGATCTAATGCATTGTGAATTTTATTGATATGCAAACTGATATTAAGACCAAATAGATATGAGTGAATGATATTAAATGTGCAAGGGATGCACATGTATTATGTAAGAGTATAAGTATACTAAAGGCACGATGTGATTCCCTAAGTGAGTGAAATGAAAGGAAAGAATTTCACTTTCCAAGATTAAATGAATGCCATGGATGCATGGATAACTCCCTTCTGAAGAGTCATGAAAACTCTATTTTGAATGATAACCTGAGGGGAATGTGCTCCATTCCCTCACGAAAGGCTAGTATAAATAGACAAAAGAGTAAATGAGCAAGGATGCTCTGTTGTCATGATAAGAGGAAAAATGATTATTCCCTTGAGGATCACATGAGAATGATTGTGAAAAATCATAAGTTAATTGATTTTAAAGTAAATATGTATGTGAGTTGTGAAATATACCTATGGTAGCTACACATAGGCTTATGATTATGCATGTGGTTAAGTACATCATGGATGTAAGTTAACAAAAAAAGGAATATATGTGGATAAATAAGTTGGATGCATAACAAACATGCATGCTTGTATTCCTTGTGGAATATTTGGTAAACAGTTGAAGATAATTCAAGGTTGAGGCCATCAAAGATAGTGATGGATATGCAATAAGGAAGTTGCATGATGAAGGAGTTTCCTCTGGAGGAACTATGTGAAGACTCTTTCTGGAGAACATATTCACAACCTTAATGACTGTTGAGAGTTGGGAAATGGGATGCAAGTATATATATATATATATATGAATCTTGGATTACATTCTAAAACAAAATGTATGAGTGGGAAAATAAAAAATGAATGTTGAATATTCTGATAACTAAATGGTAAT
>JASDQU010414895.1:0-10352 GCA_032191745.1 Picea mariana
AGAGAGAGAGAGAGAGTTTATGTATTAAACACAACATTGTGTTGTTTTGCATCCATAAATCATTCTATTGAGTGTTTTATCACAATGCATAGTAAATACAGTAGGTTTCCCATCGCGCGGTAAGTCTTGAGTGTTCAGTGACAGAGTTTTTGTGGCACGCAGTATTTTGAGACTGCGCTGCGCACTATGGGTCTTAGATATGGTATCAGAGTTGGTTGATCAAAAGCAATTTGATCAAGAGAAGGTTATATTAAAACAATTTTATCAGATCAACATGTCTATTATAAGGTGAAATATGGATTCTACCTCAAATCTGCAACCTCCCACTTTTACAAGAAAGAATTATAAGATGTGGTCCTTGACCATGAAGGCATTGTTCTGAGGTCAAGATGTATGGGAGATATTCAATAATGGATACGTGGAACCAATAGATCATGAAGCATACAATAACCCTATACCTCCTGCCATGGATCCCCCACTCTAAGAATTTGAATATGTCTTCACATAACCCACAAAACTGCTCCCATCTCACACCTGATCTAATTCCTGGTGCTACTTTTCCCAGCGCCCTATCCTATCACTTCACTCCCTAGGAGGCCACTGAGGTGGAACACCCAATTGGTCAAATTTTGAACTTAGGCCATATTCCACCTTCATCATATCCATGTGCATCGCCAACCTTTACTATCCCAAACAAAGATGATTCGGAAGGGTTCCTAGCGACCCCTTACCATTCCCTTAATAAATCCAATGTTAAACTCATTACGCCCTACCCAGGATTGAGGAATTGTTGGACCAATCACAAGGGGATTATTACTTCACACAGATGGATTTGAAATTTGGATACCATCAAGTTCACATGAATGCAATAAGTCAATTGGGTAAATGCATGATCATTTATCTTGATGATATTTTGGTCTTCAGTAATTCTTGGGTAGAACATCTTCCACATATCAACAACATCCTCGAGCTATTGCAGGCACATACACTTCAGGGAAAGAACACCTATGTTGGACACTCATCAATTCCACATTTGGGACTCATATTGGACACAACAGGGGGTCGATCATATCCATCTCAGGTACAAGTTTTTGCACAATGGCCAACGCACTCTAATTCCCATGACCTCAATAATTTTTTTCTAAAGGTTGGGCACCACCTCACTCATCTTTATCTCGCATTATGCTCTTCATGGGTTCTATGTTTTCTAGATAGGAATCATTCCTTTGACATTAAGAAGGATTCATTTTAGTTCTCTATGGGGGTGATATTTAAACAGGGAGGTCATTCGAGGAAATTCCATTTAGATACCCTTGTTACTTATGGCTCAGCACATCAGAAGCAAGAACATCATTTGGTTCAACGTTTTATCCATATGTTGACTCAACGCTATACTCAGGAAGCAGTTGCCATACGAGCATCCCAATACCATGTGAAATAGAGGAATGATAAGAAGCACACACCATTATTCTTTCAGTTCGGAGATCACATATGGCTCTTTTTGGACAAGTACCAATTCAAATGCCAACATCATTTGCAGCACAATTTCCCTCATTTGTTGGCAGAAGCAGGGATGTTTCCGGATCCAAACAGGGAGGAACTGGGCCACCAGGAAGTGCTCCCCAGTTCCTTGGACATTCATGATGAGGGGGCGCTCCTTAATTAGTATTGTAGTTAGTGTTGCAGTTAGTTTTATCTTTTTCTATTATAGATAGGAGTTCACTTCAACACTTTATGTTGCAAGCATTTAGTGCGCTTTTAGCGATTACTATTGTAAGCATTTAGTTATTTGCTACAAATTCTATTGTAATCGACTAATAATGAGAAGAAAAAATCCACCTTGCTTATAGAAGGCGTTCCTCTCTCACTCAATAAACATGACAGTTATTTTCTTTTTTAATTCTTCTTCTCCATTTTCATGTATATTCTATTTTCTTTGCTCCGCGCTATCTAATTTTTTATCTTCATTGTGCATTTAGTTTTCTATGTGTTCTTTTAGATCTGAATTGTATATCAAAAAGTTAAGAACATATAATGGAGGTGAATATGTGAACAACAAATTTACAAGTTATTTCATTGCATAGGGCATTCAAATGTAACATATTGTTCCATATACACTAGAACAAAATGGTGTTTTTGAGAGAAAGAATCACACATTAAAGAAAATGGATAATTGTATGATCCAATCTAAAGGATTAAGTCTTCATTATTGGGCAGAAGCCATCAACTATGAAAATTAAATAGTAAATATCATTCCCACAAAGGATTTAGAAAATATAATACTGGAAGAAGCATGGACTAAAATTAAGACAGATGTAAGCCACTTGTGTGTATTTGATAGTCTGGCATGGGCTCACATTCCAAATGAGAGAAGGAAAGAATTATAGTATGAAAGTGAGAAGTTAATTTTTGTTGGATATTATGAAGATGTCAACGGTTACCAACTTCCTCAACCTCATTCCAATGAAATTATTCTTAGAAGCGATGTTAAATTTGATGAAAAATATATTTTCTTGTGATCCCAATTCAACGTTTATGCCATATTCAACCTGTGAGTCATCTTTGGTGTTTGTTCCATATGTTTTTCCTATTTTGGTTTATTCTTCAGATGATGAAGATGAAGATGGAAATCCACCTATGACTTCTCACCTTCCTCCAAATGAGTCCATTGAACATGAACATGCACCCAACACCACCTCTTCCGAGATGGGTCCATTCAACATGAGAAGAAGCCATTGTTCTTTCTAGTGATCCTTTAGATCAATGTTGGACATGTTCACAATTCCAACAAGCCTCTTCTCTTATGTCTCAAGTTTCAGAGATGCATGATCCAGACACATTTTCCAAATATTATGGCCATTAATATTGGGACACAACAATGAATGAAGAATATCGTTCCTTAATGGCGAATAATACTTTGGATCTTGTACCTATTATGAAAGGAAGAAAACTTGTCATATGTAAATGGGTGTATAGAACTAATTATGCATCAAATGAAAGTGTTGAAAGACTCGAGGCCTAGTTAGTTTACAAAGTATTCTCTCAAGTTAAAGGCATTGACTGCAATGAAACATTTCCCCCCGCATCCAAAATGAATTACATATGTCGTGTTCTAGCCTTTTCTATATCACATAAATGGATACTAGATTTCTATGTGCTTTGATTTATCAGGGAATAATGGGTTCTCTGTCATCTTTATGCAACTCTAGTTATCAAGTAGAATCACATTTTCCATCTCCAGTTTGAATAGACCTGTCAACAAATTCTTAAGCCATATGGATTCACAACTAGCGTAACATGTTGCAATGTATTCCGCTTCTGTCATGCTGAGAGAAATATTGGATTTATTCCTTCTCTGCCATGAGGTCATGGCTGACCTAGACTGAAACAACATCCTGAAGTGTTCTTTCTATCAGAAACACTTACATCCCACGTTGAATCAATATATCCATATAGTATGAAGTCATGATGTCCAGTATAACAGAAGCCATATTCCAACATACCCTTAAGGTATTTCATCACATGTTTTGCAGCTACAAGGTGAACACATCTGGGCTCTACAAGATACTAACTCAAGGTTTTCACAGAAAAACATATATATGGCCTGGTATTCATCAGATACATCAACGAACCAATGATCTGTCTATATAGAGTAGCATCAACCAATTCTGACGAAGTATCCACCAGGATCTTCAACTTTATTTCCATGGATGTGTTCATGGATTTACATTCCAACATGTCAAACCTATTCAATATTTCAACTGCATACTTCCCTTGGTTGAGGAACATCTTCTTTGGGCTTTTCCAAACTTCAAGACCTAATAAATAATGCATCAGGCCTAGGTATTTCATCTCAAATTCTGCAACAAGCTTTTTCTTACAATCTGATATGATCTTTTATTCTCCAATTAAGAATAAGTCGTCCACATACAACAACAATACAACTAGCTCATCATTCATAACCTATAAGTAAAGGTTAGAATCATCTTTACTCTTGGTAAAGCCCAAGCTCATCAAGAAACTGTCAATTCTTCCATACCAAGCTATAGGAGCTTGCTTTAACTCGTACAGAGCTTTCTTCTTCAACCTATAGACATGAGTCTTTCTATATTCAACTTCAAATGCTTGTGGTTGTTCTATGTGCACTTCTTCTTCAATAACACCATTCAATAATGCTATTTTCATATCCATCTGGTGTAACTTCCACTTCATCTTGGCTGCAAGAGCTATGATGGTTCTGATAAAAGTGTATCTCGCTACAAGAGAATACGTATCTTCATAATCAATGCCCACCTTTTGAGAAAATCCATGAGCTACAAATCGTGCTTTATGTTTTTCAATACTTCTATCCACAACATGTTTTATCGTGTATATCCATTTGGAAGATACCACATATTTCTTCTTTGGTCTGGGAACTATTTCCCGTACATCATTCTTTATAATGGACTGGTATTCTCTCATCGTGGAATCCACCCATTATTTCTTCTGAGTGGATTCTTCAAAACAAGTAGGTTCCTTTTCTATGAGATCACACATCAAGGCCATATAAATGGAGAATGGCTTAGGTTCCTTTTCTATGAGATCACACATCAAGGCCATATAACTGGAGAATGGCTTAGGTTTCTTTCTTTTTCTCATGGTTCCTTTTAGGGCACCATACTTATCTCCATCTTGAATAAGTTCCCTTTCCCAAGTTGGTTTTCTCTTGTGAGAGATCACCATATTGAGAGGTTCTTGAGATTCTATCATATAATGATTTTCTAGAATCTCATCATTAGGGGTAACTATAAATTCCTTCACAGGTTCTACAACTCTGGGAGCTACAGGTTCTTATTCATAGACTTCTTCAAGATGGCATTTCCTTGATCTTTTGAGTGTTGCATCTTCATCAAAGGTTACATCTCTTTTGATCTCAATATGATGGTAACCCGATATGTAAATTCTAAAGGCCTTAGAGACCTCACAGTATCCAACAAATATTCCCTTCTTTCTTGAAGGATCCAACTTAGTTCTCCTTTCTTTCGGATTGTGTACAAATATTGGACAACCAAATATTTTGAGATGGCTTACTTATGGCTTCTTTCCGAAGAACATTTCTTCGGGGGTTTTGAATCCAAGTGCACTATGGGATAATATGTTTTGGACATAAATTGTTGTTCTTGCTGCTTCAACCCATAAGTGCATTGGAAGATCTTGATCGTGGATCATAGTCTCCATTGCTTCCATTATTGTTCTATTCTTTCTTTCTGCTAAACCATTTTGTTGAGGATTATAAGGAGTGGTGAGATCCCTCTTAATCCCAGCATCTCTGCAAAATATTCCAAATTCATTTGAGGTTTATTCTCCTCCATTATCTGACCTGAGTATCTTGACTTTCTTTTCAGAGAGATTTTCAAATCCTTGTTAGAAAATCTCTCTGAAAAGAAAGTCAAGANATTTGAGGTTTATTCTCCTCCATTATCTGACCTGAGTATCTTGACTTTCTTTTCAGAGAGATTTTCTAACAAGGATTTGAATTCCTTTAACTTTCAAAGTAATTCATCTTTTGATTTCAAGAAATAAAACCAAGTCTTGCGATAATAATCATCAATAAATGACACATAGTATACATACCCACTTAAAGAGGTTGATGGAATTGGAGTCTGGACCACATACATCTGAGTGGATGAGCTCCAAGATTCCTTCTTCTTTGTTGTCTCTCTTTGGAAAAGGATTCTTTATGTTCTTTCATTGTGCACATCCCTTGCATACACCTTCATGATCATCCTTGAATTTTAGTAAACCTATAACTACCTTGCTTGCATACGGTAAGGCCTTGTAGTTGATGTGAGCTACTCTTCTATGCCAAAGTTCACATGGACTCCCAGTGGAGTGAGTCAAGGTTGCATCTGAGTGACCTTTTAAATTATTCAAACCACCTTCTTCTGTTCCAATAACAATTGCATATTCTATGGTTTTTCCTTTAGGCCACATAATAACTTCACCATCTATGAATGCAACCCTAAAACTTTCTTATCTAGAGCTGAGATAGAAAGTAAGTTCTTTGTAAAACATGGTACATAAAGTACATCCTTCATTCTCATCGAAGTCCCTGAATCAAGTTTGTAGGTGGATTCTCCCATTCCTTTGATAGGATACTCATAATCATCTCCAAGTGAAACTTTCCGGGGAAAGTCATTTTCTGTAAGGCTAGAGAGAATGTCTCTCTAACCTGTCATGTGCTTATAGGAACCACTGTCTATGAGCCAAGAATTCTCTCTAGGTGTCACGGATCCTAAGAGGGCGGACAATAAAACATAATCTTCAATATTTTCTTTAGTCAACTTTGTGGGTGGCTCATCATCTTCAACTGCATGGGCATGATGTCTTTTGTTATTTCTCTTCTTGTATTCTTCCCTTCTTGTAGGAAAATTCTTAGCAATGTGTCTCATATTATCACAGTGATAAAATTGATAAGAGGAGAAATATTTTTCTTTTCTTTGCCCCTTCTGATATTTCTGGAATCTCCTTGGAGGGTGAGATTCTTTATGGAAGTGGATGAATCTCTTTGGGGAGTGAGATTCCTTATGAAGGTGGGTATCCTTTTGGAAATGAGACCTTTTCTTTCCTCCTTTAGCATGAGAAGCTAGGGTTTGGTATTCATCCCTTAATAGTACTAATTCTCGGTTGGCTACTCTTGCTTCTTCTTGAACAAATTCTTCCCATAGACTATCAAATTGGATTTTTTCTTTTCTTGTACAGATAGTTTAGATGAGGGCATCCCAAGGTATTGTGAGACCATTAAGAGTTGTCATGATGAGTTCATCTTCATCCAAGTTGTCTCCAGTTTCTTCTAATTGTTCTTTGAAATGAGTAACCCTAGAGAAATAGTATTGAATTGTTTCTTCTTTCGGCATATTTGTATTCTTGAGTTAGGTTCTCAAGTTCATCTTTCAGTTGATGTTCTTTCCTTCATACATTATGGTTAGGGAATCAAACATCACTTTCGGAGTATTCTTAGAAGACACTTGAGGGATCAAGTGATATTTAATAGAGTTTGCAATGATCATTTTGGCCCTAACCATATCCTTCTTGTACTTCGCTTTGGCTACATCTTCTTCGGGTTCTAATACATTTTCTTTTATGAATTTTGAAAGTTCCTTCTCTTCAAGAATGAGTCAAATTATATACTTCCAGGCACGAAAGTTTTCCACACCTTCCAACTTGTCAACAAGCTTGGTGCTTACAGACATCTTGACCTTGAGCTAAGAAAATGACCAGAAAATGAAAGTGCTCAGAAAGTGAATCTAAACTTACCAGGAGATACGATGGGCTGAGGCAAGTAGGCTAGAGTTATCTATTTTCAAAATTTTCAAGTTTTACCCCATGAAACTTGACCCGCACAAATCTGGACTAGTACTTCTGGTACTAGTTCTGGTTTCCTGGTTTTTTGGTACCAGTCAAAACTAGGGTTTGATTTTCCGTAGGCTCTGGCCACTGAAATGGTGCGCTCAAGCTGCCAAATGATGCGCTAGGGTAGGGCACACTTCCCTAGATGGTTTTTAGTCAAAAAATTCATTCCAATAAAAATCCCAAATTTTCTTGTATGACAATAATGACATTTTTGGATACCCAATGAAAGGTGCTCTATTTAGTCAAGCTCTGATACCATGTTAAATTTAGAGTTGTTATTAAGTTCTTTTAAATTTACTAGAAAATAATAGCATAAGTAGGATCACTGAAAGAAACACAATCACAATGTTCACAACATTTTATCCTGGGAACCCCTCATGGGGGAGAAAACCCAACAAAAACTTCCTCAATAATAGATTTACAATAAAATTCCAAGACTTGAGACAAAACCACCAAGAAAAGACTAGGACTGAGCATGCACCTCTCTTCTCCTTCTTGCAATTGTAGCTTCCTTCAAAATATGCACACTAGAAGTGTGAGTGAGTGACTGAACAAGTGAGGAACCATCCTCACTTATATATACTAGTTGAGGAGGCGCTAGGGTTATGTATCTTCACCAAGTAGTGTCGACTTCTTCCAATAGTGGTTAAAACCACCTTATTAAACCATAGGGGGAGACTTTACAAACATCACCATATAACTATGGTTTGACTGATCCAAAAAAGGGGATTTGGTATTATACAAGACCCGACATGATCAATCCATAAAAGGATATTTGATATATAAGATAATAACTCAATTATAATTAGAATATACTTCGAAGTTACAATATTTCAACAAAAACCTCCTAGCTATGTCCAAAATGACTCCAGCCTTGTTTTTCACCTTAATAAATCTCTTTATGGTCTTCAGCAAGCTCCTTGAGCTTGGTATTCTAAAATGGAAGATACTTTATGACCCTAATGTCTATACTAATAAAGTAGGAAGATACTTCTTCTTTATGTTGATGACCTTATCCTCATTGGTAGTGACCCTAATATTTTAACCCATGACAAATTCATCCTTAAAAAGAAATTTGATAAGATAGACTTAGGTTATTTGCATTATTTCCTTGGCCTCCAACTTTTGCAAACTAAGGTATTTCCCTTTCCTAATCTAATTATTCTTGTGACCTTCTTCGTCGCTTTCACATGGAATATTCTAAACTAGCACCCTCTCCCTTCCTGTCCAAATTCAAACTTGTTGCCACCTATACTACTCCCGAAGTTGACGTCACTTTGTGCCGTCAATTATTTGGTAGCCTCTTATATTTGAATCATACTCATCCTTATATTTCCTTTGATGTTGGTCTTGTTTCCCGATATATGAAAACACCCCATGAAAGCCATTGGAAAGCAACAAAAACGATACTTCAATATGTCCAAGGTACAATTTAGTTTGGGATATGTTATCGCACAGTTTGTAGTTTAGGTCAAAGGCTAAAGGATGGAGATCAAACTGGCGTAACAGGAACCTTCCCCACCCAATGTCACCTCAATGGGGAGGTTCTTTCTGTTTAGGGAGGTTAGCCCAGGGGAGACGTCCCCGGCAACCTGGGGTTTGAAGAGGCAGAAGGTATAAAGTCAAGTTTTAGAGTTCCCTCCTCACAGATTACCACCAAAGTCAGACAGTCCGACTAATCAGCCAATAAATGAAGTGTATGCCCTATTGAAAACACCTGCCCGAAACAAAACAACAACAGTGCAATATATATATATATATGCAGGCTATAGCTCAAAGGGTTAGTACTTCAATGACTATCTGTTATTATTCAATAAGCAATGTAAAGTAATAGATACAAGATGAAGTCAACGTTTTGTCAATTGATCATGAAAGAGAATCAATTCATCAATATCTATCAAGATGATTAAGCCTACAATGTATCCAATCAACAATTTGCTCAATAAATGCTTTAAATCATCATTTAATTGCTCATATTCAAATTTTGCTGCGTCAAGATGAGATAACCAACTATGACGTCAGCCCTAATTAAGTTAGTTTGTTAGTTAGGGTTTCAAATTTAATGTTTTGAGAAATTTTTTGTACACTAAGACTTCAACGTTGGAGGCCAAATATCAGTGCCTTAGGGGATATGGAGTCAAATAAGAAGAGGGCACAAGTTTTTGAAAGGATGATGACTTAAAGACTGGAGGGAAGGGTTCTAAGGTGCTACAAAGGCAGGGCCCTAGAATCAAAACCCTAGGGGAAAGAGGCTCACTCCGGTGTTGCTTAAGCAAGGCCTCGTGCTCTTTCCTCCTTCTTTAGGTCAACTTGGAAAAAATGGCTAGCATAAATAATAGATCTAAGGGAGAAAGTGTTGTAAGGAAAAGGCTTTCAAACCCTAGAAGATGATGGCCCTAGGTGTAGATAACCTACACCTAGGACGTCACTCTCTTTCAACCTATAAAATTCAACGGTATCTTGAGGGAAGAAGCAAGATGAGTGTAGCAAAGGCTAGGCTCAATCCTTCTTCTTCAATGGCTGAAAAATCTCTCTCTAAGGGGACATGTAACAATGACCTACTTGTGTGCTTGTTACCTAGGGTTTTAAATCAGCAATTTAATAAGAAAATGCGAGAAATTACACCTACAACCATTCAATTAAGAAGTTTTGCAAGAAAATTCACTTACATATCATGAAGAGAAGCATAAGCAAACCCTAGTTGTAAACCTTCCTTGAGAGAAATGCCACAAAATGCCAAAAATATGCTTTCAACAGCAAGTGCGCCTCACTTAGACAACAAGAATACCCTAGGAGGGCGCAAAAATCAGACCTCACAAGTGTGAGTGAATTGTGTTATGTCAAAATGAGGGAAAACATCCTCAATTTATATCATCCAATGACCTTTAATTAAAATTAGGTCATTAAAACAACCGACAAGGC
Organism: Picea mariana; assembly: GCA_032191745.1. Classification (NCBI taxonomy): domain Eukaryota; kingdom Viridiplantae; phylum Streptophyta; class Pinopsida; order Pinales; family Pinaceae; genus Picea; species Picea mariana. The sequence goes on from JASDQU010414895.1 coordinate 10,315, forward strand.
TAATAACTAAAAATCATATTGTTTTACATTAAACTGCT
>JASDQU010414905.1:0-10351 GCA_032191745.1 Picea mariana
ATGAGGCAATTATGCAACACTTTATCATGTATGTTCAAGGAGGTGTAGAAGGGAGGGGATGAATCATCTCTGTCTTCTACCATGGGACCTAGGATGACAGCTGGCTTCTCATCTTGAAGGTTCACTGAGTCAGAGGGAGGCCGGGGGGACTCAGATTGTAGCATCTTAGAGAGGGACCTTTTAAATTCTTCATTTTTAACTAGCTCAGAGATGGGGACAGGAATCCTGATCTTTTGAATTTCATGCTCAAAATTAAAAGAGGAAATAGGATTAGGAGCTTCCCTTACCTTTGAGATAGGTTCTTTGGTCGTTGGTGAAGCGCCCTGAGTTTTCTTTTCTTCAGTAATGGCTGCTGCAGGTTTATCAGGCCTATTTATTATGAGGGGCTGGTCTTGGCTATCAAAGTCTCCTTCTTTCATTCTTGACCTGAGATTGTACCAGTTAGAGGTGTGACCGGCCCTTTCTCCTTTTCCTAACTCATGGATCTAAATGTTCATCAGGGATTTTTCGCATGCAAACTGAGTCAAATGGGAAAAAGGAGGAGCTTTCTCAACACAGTGAATTTCAGGGTCAAATTCGTCTATCTCCTCTCCTCCCTCATGAGTAACCAGGTTATTTTGGAGAGGGGTTTGAATCCTTTGATCCTCTCTGTCTTTTCCCCTCTCTCTGTGCACAGTCGGGGGAGCAATGTTGTTTGGCCTCCTAAAACCCCCTTTGTTTTCGGTGCTCTGAGGGCCCTTGTACACCTGCCTCCCTTCCATCTTCAGTCTCTCCATCTCTGCAGATAGAGAATTCATCATCTGGGTTAGTTCATCCACTTGAGTGTGGGGCATCGATGGGCCAGAAGTTGAGGCTTCAGATTTTCCCTTTCTTCTATCTGCATTGGCCTTGTTCCTCAGTCTGTCAGCTACTAATACATTGGATTCCACCTCTATGTCCACGTATTGCATTTGAGCTAAGGAGGTGGCTCTTCTTTCTCTCAATAAAAGACAAAAATCGGGGCCAAATGCACTGGCATAAGAAATCTTGGCTAAGGCTTCTGAAGGCTTTATTTCAGCAGGGATTTTGTTATACATCTTATTGAATCTTTTGGAGAAGTCGGAGACAGACTCTCCATCCATCTTCTTCAAATACCCGATCTCTGTCATGTAATACATAAAATATTTAATATCGCCCCACTATCTCAGGAAAGTACCATCCAGGGCTTCGATCCCAACAATAGACCCAGGGGCCAACCCTCTAAACCATTTCCTCACCTCGCCATCCAGGCTCTGGATGAAAACTCTCATCCAGATATCTTCATTTTCAATGTTTAGGTTGTCTGCATAACTGTAGAAAGTAGCTAGATGCTCTTCTGCAGTTATGTCCCCTTCTCCAATGAACTTGGGCATGTATTTCAAGTAGTCTCCAGCAGGGAGAGGATTCATGGGATGGGGTAGGATTAAGGGGGCATATTTGGCAGTGACTATGGCATCCATTCTATTCAGAGGGGGATTAGCACTAGCCATAGGAATATTAGGTAGAGGAGAGCCTGGAGGAGAAGGAGTGTGAACAGGAGATATCGGAAAAGAGCTTCCTGAAGGAGAGGGAGACAACGGAGAAAACAGAGAGAGAGGTAAGGCACCTGAATGTCTAGATGCTTCTCTCTGTGCAGTAATAGTAATAAAAGGAGGGGTGGTAAAACCTTCTGAGACCCGAGGTCTGTGCCGAGGTACAACTTCCAGGGAGGGGGGAGTGACAAGGACCTCTCTTTCTGATGCCAGACCAGGAGGAGAAAACTCGGCAGGAACACTCCCAAAATTTAGAAAACGGGAAACCTTAGAGAAAGGATGGCTAGGAAGCTGAGAATAAGAAAATGGAGTTTTTACGGAAGGAGGTGGGAAAATAACTGGTTCAGTGGCGAAGCTTTCTCCTTGAGAGGGCTTCCCTTTTCTGATAATCACCTCCAGATTTTCTTCAGGCATGGCCAGAGGCAGCTGTGGATGGGACCACGTGTGTCTACCGCTGGAAGCCACAACTAACCCAACAGGTTTGCTGTAGTGGAGTCATCACAATGGAGTCGCCAGGTGCACAGTAGCAATCTTCAAGGGCTCTGATGCCTGATGTACCTTTAGAATCAGAAGCTCAATGTCGTTCAATCCCGGGAAAATTCTCAACTCTAGTTCCTCGGCAACGGCGCCAGAAATGTTAGTGTCAGAAGTCACTCCTAGATTGCAGCAGGAGAAGAGCCCGACGCCCATCAATTTAATGTCACGATTTGTTTATAAATGGATGATCAAATGGGAGTAAACTCGGAACAATATCGTTCCAACTCTGAAAATAGGTCAGGCATGCATGGGTAAGTGAGGTCTTAGATAAACTTCAAATAGTGAGTTGCAATAAGGGTGAGTAGGGGGAAGACTTGTATAAGAAGAGTGCAAGGGTCTGTCATAAACATCAGGCTTCTAACAGACTGGGGAAGAAAGCATCCAAATGCAAGATCCTCTTACATTCAAACACAGAAAACCAGAGAAAACAACTATGCAATGACAAATCCTTTATCATAACATAACTGCAACAATTCACATGAATTAGTCGTTCACGAACTCTCTCAGCATAAGATGAAAAATTAGATGGAAAGGAAAACTGTTTGTCATAAAACAAGAAATCTCATCTACAGATGCATAGCCAGGGAACTATAATGGTTGTTAAAACTTTACAGTTGGGAGCTTCGCTCTACCATCGATAGATACAAAAATGGAGAAAACGCCTATATATACTCAAAAAAACAACAACAACAAAATCGAGACATTGCATTGAAAACTTTGCGTCTACATGGCTTCTGACAATCTGCACTTGCAGTCTCTGGATGATCATGCACCTATGGCAGATGCAATCAAACTTCTAACAGCTCCGTAGGCGAATCGACGTGCTCTTAATTCATCGCCGGACTTTCCCATTATGGCAGAGATGATGTCTAACCAACACCAACCACCTTAATAACTGCTTCATTTGGATTGAGAATGACTCGACCAACTCGACACCTTTGGGACATGGAATACTCCTCGCACTGCCACCTAGATGAGCTGAATGACCTAATGAATATGCGTGGAGGCCAGCGCGAAGGATGGGGCGTATAATGGGAGTGGTGGTGTCAAAACCACGAGGGTGAGATAAGAAGTGCTGAGGTGTGAGAGAGGTGATAGGGGAAGACACATGGCGGAAGGAAATAAGTGGAGGGGGTAGGAGATGAGATATAATGGGCACATTTTTAATGGGAGGCTGACGTGGAAGGGAGTGGGACACATGGCAGGTGGTGAGTGGATGATGAGATGGGGGAGGGATCATATGGACCGAAAGAGGGGAGGTGGACATATGTCGGAGGATGAGGAAGGGCTAGAGGGATTGAGCCTTATTGCATAGCCAGGAGGAGAACAGATGGCAAAGGGGAAGGACGGTACAATAGATGACATGACATGAAAGGGACCCACGTTGGTTAAACGCAGAAAGACAGAGGATGTCTGGATTGGATGTGCGCCATTGATCCGGGCACTCTAATTGTAGCCGTCAGAGAGATGCATCTTCAATTCCAGACCCCCCCCTTCCGCTTAAAGGTAGAAAGGCAGAGGGGGCTCCAGAATCCAATGTGCGCCGTTGATTCGGGTGCTCTAACCCCTGCTGTCCAGATTTGATTTCCATTTAAACACAGGCGCATTTGCATCCTGAACTTGGGGTAAGTGGTTTTTTAACCTATTCCTTCGCATTTTACCCCTCTTTACAAGAAATGTTGCTAACAGACAGTAGGCAAGCTCATTAGAAAGAACCTCCCTACGCAAGTAACATGATTTGTAGTCTAACTTGCAGGGAAGTGCATCGAAGGGATGCAGATGAACTAGGTGAGCTACCTCATCAATGAGTTGGAGAAGGACTGTCATGAAGCACAAGACCAAGGCTATGAGTTCCACTTTAGTTGGTTTTTGATCTTAATAGAATTTGTCACTTGGGAGATGCCGAAAGGAGCGACATTCCCTGAAGTCAAGCCATCAGAACCACTGGCCGTGAGATTCACCACCTTGTGGTATTCAAGTGACATGGCGAAGCAATGACAATCAAATGCGGTGTTCCACACTTATTAGTTACATCTCAAGCACAGGTTAAGGGGAAGAACTGGAGGAATTGGGATGGCTATAGGAAACTAGCTTGTTGTGGGTTATATTGGGCTATGAGTGGACATTATAGACATCATTTCTTATGGATTCATAGCCTAATCTTAGGGGTGATTTGTTGCTAAGATATGGAGCAGCAGATCTATGGTTGATTGGAATTTCATCCTCTATAGTTGGTTGCACATTTGATTTTAAAAGATAAGTGTTTTATCTCTATTCATTGTTTTATATATGGGTTTTAATTGATGTGTGTTTAATTATGAGTTCTAAGAATTTATATGATGTTGTGTGAATGTTTTTTTTTTTGTAAATAAAAAGAGGTAATTTCTATTAATGAGATGTCACTGTACAAAATTGATAAATGTCACTGGCCTACCACTTGTTCCGCCAAACTAGTGGAAACCGAAACAGGTGGCCGCCTATTACGCTTTCGACCAAAAAAGGGCATCTACCACTTGCCTTGCCAATTGGAAACCAGAGAAGGTGGCAGATGATAGTGCTGACATAATTATCTGTGTAAGCTAAACAAACTAATAATCTCTGAAAAACTAAAACTAGGAAATAAATGAGCAAAGTGCCAAACTAGGTTGACAAGAAAAAAGAACCATCACTGTGAAGGTGGAGCTCAGAGAACTATGAAAATATAGACATTAGTAGGGCTTTGAGAACCATGGAACCTGTCATCTGAAGCTCCAATGTGAATGATGTTGTCACTGGGCTGGAGCACAAAGGGTTGCGTGCTGGTCGGGCACGCTTGCTTGGATGGTGCATTCGAAATGACATCGATCAACATGTCAATGTGGCTGCTGATTGGGTGTTCGCTGTCTCAATGAAGTTGTTCCGTCATATAACTTCTGATGTCAAAAATAAGCTCTAGGTGCTCTAGGCTGAAGAGGCTTGGGGGAGCCTGGTCCCATTCCTTAACTGTGTTCATCGGTGGAGGTGCCAAGATGGGTAATTCCTCCTGCATATTGAAAGTGGCTCCCTCCATAGTCTTCGTTGCTCCTATAACCGCCTCGCTAGTTTTGGGGTGATTGTATGTATTTGGGGTCATGTGGAGGAATTCCTCTGGGAATTCCTCCACCACGTAGGCCATTGGAGGAGTACAAGACTGCGCAGTTCACCGAGTTCAAGCAATTGATAGAGCCCACTCCAGATTATGCAGGAGTCTCTACCTGGATGCATGACTATACCAGGAAAGGCCTCTCCTGGGCTTTCCTCTCTCTCTGTCTCAGTATGGTGGAGCCTGGGGGATGAAAAACCAACTGTGCCAAAACCCAATTCTCAGAAAAAGTGAGGTGATAAAGCACGAAGGTGAAGTGTTGCAATCCATGGCTAAGATAGATAGATAACCTAGGGATGAACATGAATGCAATGCAACCACTCATACTCAACGCCTGCCTCCTACCATTAATCAACAAGACCTCCATTAAACTAAAGCGAGGGAGATGTCCTCCCATCCTCTACAAACTTTGATGGTCGCCCTCCATTCAAGATTGGGGTGAGGGACGACGGTTGGCCATATTTATGATTGAGTTCACGGGAGGGCTGCATGACCTCCTTATGCTACGTGGCACCCCATCCAGGGATTGTGTGCATGTTAATTTGGTTTCATTCATGTTTTAAAATTGTTGTTAGATTCATAGGCTCTTTTAGCATGATGCACATATTTAATTTAGTGGTATCAAAAAAACATTGTTGGGTTTAGTAGTGGGGACACTACAAAGTGGTATCAGAGCCATGGTTGCAACACCAGTTCTTTTGGATTTTATGAGCACAACGAAATCACTACATATTATTAATAGGTGCTTAAAACAAAATAATAGAGATACAGTAAAACTATTTTTCTATTCAATAAGGAAATAAGCTAAAACTGTAAAATGTAGCGGAAACAAGCTTGTTGGAATGGTGGCGGCTTATCTCTGAGAAGAGATGTGATGGTTGTGCTCATTTGCAAGAAGATGATTACAATAAGGCTTTGAAGTCCTTTTGACAATAAACATGGATGCAAAAAACCCTAGACATCCAAAAACCTAACCCTAGGAGATGAAGCGCCAAAAGTCATGTGGGCCCTGTATGGGTAAGTTAGTACATCAACTTCCCGAGGTCGTAACTTTTGCATACTATCTTTGTTTTAGGCATATGATAGCCCGTTGGAAAGGTATCATCGAGGAGATTCATTTTTGGGGCTCAATAATGTCTTTGAATATAATTGAAAAGATTGATCCTGAAAAACTTCATTCAGGCCCTCAAAATGGCCCCGGAAGATAAAACTACTAAAAATAGTAAATTGCCAAAATTGTCAGAAATTTGTTTTGAGCCAGTTGGAAAAGGTGGGTGGCCATCGATATCCACCTAGATCACTAGTCTTTTATAGGTTTTCTAAAATAGGGAAAAACTCCAATCTATGTGTAGATTTGGGAGAAATCCGTTTTTGTCCAGCATACAAAATTGGGGTCAATGCCCAATTTTGAATGTTGTATGATATTTGTTGTTGTGTGGGTGTCGAATTGGCCTCTAAGTCATTGAATTTGGCTTAGAAGGTTGAGTCGGGAATTTTTTTGCGACAATGACGAGCTTGAAAATGTGGAAAACCAGCTAAGTGTTGAAATATCTTTTGTCACCTATACAATGTGTTTCAATGAAAAAGAAATATATTTTGTTGTTGATACAATGTGTTTCAATGAGAAAGAAAGATATTTTATCGCCAATACAGTATCTTATGCCGAAACGTCATTGAAGAAAGAACATCTGGTGTAGAAATGTCGGGGAAGAAAGTGTTTTTGGCATCAAAATGTCGATGACGAAAAAATATCCCAGTGTCGAAACGACAGTGAAGAAAGTGTTTTTGGCATCGAAACATCAACAAGGAAAATAGATTTTGAATCATTGGAGGAGAAAACACTTTTTGTTTCGAAACGTCGGTGAGAGGAAAATATTTCTTGGGGTAAAATCATGAATCTGGGTGTTTATTTTCCTTGTTTTTTGAGAAATTAAAATACATTTTCATAATTTTTTCAAATTTCGTTAAACAAAAGCATTTTTTATGTATTCAGAATTTCACTTTACAGTAAAAAAAAAACTTGTCATGAATTTTGTTAGCTTTCTATTGATTATTTTTTGAAATTTTTTTATTGACATTTGATACATCAATTTAGCAATTGTTTGGCAGTATGTTCCTTGAAAATTAAGGAACTGATAATTAGTTATGTTTATTGACAACAATTTACTCATTATTAAACTATTTTTTATGAAAAACAAAATATGTTCCAACAATCTAAACAAACTCTATTAAAGTATGACTACAGTTTTGAAGACAACAGATGAATATTATAATTACTACAATTTTTTCAATTTGACCAATCTAAAAAAGTTGCATATTTTAAACATGTTTAGATTGACACCATGCATCTGCCTTAATTTTTATTTAAAGTAAAATTTAAAAATACTCTTTTGAAGAGGACAACGAAAGGTTTCATAATGTAAAATTTCCATAATTTTTTACTGTGTATTATTGCAGATATTGATTTTTCATTTTACTGAATCATTATGTCATCTAAAAAAAATATATTGACATGTTTTAATAAAATTAACTAAAATTACTAAAAATCAATTAAATTGAATTCAAATTGTATCAAATGAAAGTAGATTCAATTCTGAAAATGTTGGTACTTGTTCTGAAACCAGATTCACATTATTTTATATAGTTCGCTCCTTCAGAGATTGGAGTAAGATAAAGTGACATGGTACTTTTATGAAAAGTACCATAGTTACAAGTTTTTGATTGAACTAATCATTCAAATAAAAGTTAGTAACTAACTTTTGGCCCAAAAAACAATAGTTTGGCTGAAAAGTGGAAAGTAGAAACTTCCATTGGCCGAAAAAAATAAGGGGTCACGACATTTCAGCACAGAACGCGATGTTTGGGCACAGAAACATATAATTGTTTCAGCTGAAAAATTATTATCACATTTGTGCACACACCCCCACTCTGCATTTTTATTATTTTGGCTTTCTTGGGAAACATTTTTGCTATTATTTTTTTTTTTTTTGGAGCAACATTTTTGCTATTTTGGGGGGAAACATTTTGTAAATTGAATATTTTCTTCAATAATTTTGTTGTAAGTGGAGGTTTTATTCAACAAGATTTTTTTGAAGGTAGTTTTTCTTAAACAATTCCTTTCAAATTCTATATTTTTTTAGAATAAATTTTGTCATAAGGAAGTTTTTCTCAATAAATGTTTTTCAAAATCATTTTTTTTTAAACTTTTGTTTAACATCAAATTTTTATCCAAAGTTTTTTTTAAAGCAATTTGGTTTATTGAGCATTTTTTTCCATGTTATTTAATACATAATTTTTTTAAAAACCTTTAAAGATTCAATAACCATGGGCAAAAAAAGGGAGCGAAAGAGAAAATATGATCTCACTCGGGATGATACTTGTCGTATAGAACAAATGAAAGAGAACTATAGAAAAAAGAAACAACAACGTGCAAATATTGAAGGAATAAGTGATGATAATGTAATTAGATATTTGTATCTTACTTAGATATACATGTACATATTATAGATAATGTTTAGAATTCAAAAAAATATTGTCTAATACAATTGATTGTAAGTTGGAATTTAAATTTTGCAAGAAAAAAAATAAATATTTGTCTCATAACATTGATGAAGTTGTTGAAGCCGAAAATGAAGCAGAAGTCTAACAACCTACATGTGTGTGTATAACAATATTTCAACATTTGTAGATTTTGATTAATTTATGATCAATCTCGTTTAGTTTTCTAATAAATCTAATTTAAATAAATGTATATTTTTTATTCAACAATTTTTGAAATTTTTATTTTTACAACTTAGAAAATTGAATCTAGATGTTAATTTCAAGTGTTTTAAAATTTAATAGATTTAATTTATGTTTTTAAATTATAATGAAATTTATGCAAGTGATATCAACATTAATGATGAAATATTAGAAATGTTGACACTCACAAATTTGGGGACAAAAAACTTAACCATTATATACGATATCATGTTGAAAATATTTATGATAAATATTTCAAAGATGAATCAGTAGAAACACAAACTCAAATTTTGAGAGGTGTGAGAAGGTTGAAAAATTTAAAATAAGCTACACCATTAATGGGTATTCAAAAAATGACAAAATATAGAAAGGTAAAACAAAGTGTCTTGGAAAATACAACAAATGCATTAAAATCTTTTGGAAAGTATAGAAGAAAAGATGTCAGTGTTGCCCATATAGTAATACAAACAACAATTGTTTCATCTACCATTGTAAAAGATCCTTTGACTCAAAAAATAAAAAAACTGATGGGAACCTGAAGAAAAAAATTGTACAAACATAAAAAGTTTCGATTGCAAATAGATGCAAATGATGAACTTGCTTATTGGACAATTATTTGTAGACACTCGGGTGGAAGAGATTGGAATTGTTGGAATAGCTAGCTAGATCAGAGTTGAAGGTAGGAACTGTAATAACTTATAGGGTGATGCCCTGACCTCCCTCCCTCTACACGCATGCCCCCCTTTCCTGGAGAGGCCTTGAGGCCCCCTGATCCCTCTCCCTTCGTCTCTTCCAAAGATGTCGCAGCCTTCGCCTCTCTCATTGCCTCACTCCCCAAGATGAGTAAACAAACCCCTCCAAAGTTTGTGAAAAAACTGTATCAAATCCCTTCAGTACAGGTCCAAGGAAGCTCTAAAACCGTCGCCTTCAAATTTGCAGAACATGCACTCATTGGACAATTTACAAGAATCTGGCCATCATTGCAGGCTATGGCGATCTGGATCGATAAGAAATGGAAACCCCGTCTGAAAGGTAACCTCTCACATTTCCTCTGCGGAAGAGGCTTCTTCACCTTTCTTTTCAAAGACAAATCAGATAGAGATCTCATATTCAGAAGTAGACTGTATTTCATGGGCTCCAGAGGTATGTACCTCAATGTTGGAATCTTGATTTTAACCCCGAAAATGATATTCCTAATTTAGTTCTTGTTTGGGTTCACCTCCCTTTCCTTCCTCTACATTGCTGGAATAATGAAACTATATGATCTATAGGAAACACACTTGGGAAGTTCATAGATCAAGCAGAATCTAAAGACGGCCTTCAAGCCTATGTGTGCATTTGTGTAGAAGTGGATCTAGAAAAAGGCTTACTTGAAGATATTAATATCACCCTGGATAAATGG